>JAOXYH010275067.1:0-23678 GCA_028566455.1 Botula fusca | reverse complement strand
TGACTGGGATATATGAGATGTAAATAGTCACTGAAATACGGGTTATTGAGTGAAAGAACATCATCAGTATATTCCTGAAAGATATTCCTGACCTAGGATGATTGAAATATATTTGTTGCAAGCTGTGGCATGGATTCGACCAACTCGTGATGGCGTTAAATTTGCGAAGTCAGGGTTTCAGTCGTTCTTTCTCAAAACCTTGTTTGAGCAGTTTTGTTTTGTTAGTAGTATACCACTGCTCTTGAAATCTACAACCCTGAGATAGCGCACATGTATCATTTGAGACACATCTTGCCACGAGATGGGGATGATGGTATGCTACTGCTCAGTAACGGGGAACTGAAAATATGATAGTGCCGTCACTTCGTTTGTCATAGTTCCTAAACTTGAGTATTCCATCTGAACTGATTTCGAAAAGGAGTTCCACGTATACGTACAACAGAATTTCTGGTTTCTGTGGTATCCTCAATTACATAATTGCAATTTTTCTTGATTACAGATTTATATTGTTTCATTTTTGTGAAAAAGTAGGGGGGGTATATTTATTAAATATAATGTGGACTTATAATAAAAATATATATCATTAAGAAAAAGTGCAAGCATGAAAACTTTTCAAAATAAGATTGAAATTTTCAACATTTTTTGGGAATTTGTTACAATTTATCAGTTTCAATCCTTGACAATTGTAAAACACCACATTGTTTTGTTAGTATATAAGCCTATATATAATCTGTGTTAAATATATTTTTCTAGAAAGATGCTACTACTGCTAGAAAGATACTACTGCTACTAGATAAATATATTAACCCGTGTTTTCTTTCCCCCCGAAAAAAAACCAACAATAATAGTTCGATAGCCATGAACAATTTGAAAATTTCCCTTTCTTTGAAATATAGAATTTTATAGAGAACAAGCCGGTTTCTACCTTGTGGCATTTTAAGGTATTGCAAAAAATATAATTTCCACAAAATATTGAAAAACCTGGAGATTTGTGTCTGTCTGGAAAAACGGTAAGAAGGGGCACCGACCGTGGAAGTTGAAAGTATAAACCAAAATAGAAATATTGCCTGGAATTAAAGCACGTACAGATATGTATCAGCTGATACACAACAAAATTCAGGTCAATTGCTGGACTGTCCATCATAGTGTGGTCGTGTGTCTGAAGTAAAATCAACATTGTTGACAATGCAACTGGTGCCCCCTTCCTTGGGAAGTACTCTTCAAGTGCAAACTGAAACTTAACATGTCGACCTATGGCTTGAATGAAAGCAAGTACCGAGACACAAACGCTGTAACACAGCAAAAGGCTGGTCAATTTCTTAACTGTCTGTCATGTTGTGGACTATTGTCTGAGGTTAAGCGAAAAAAGTAGGAAAGGCAGGTTTTCTCACTTTGAGCTATTGCCAACCAAAAAATGCAATTAACGTCTTTTGACTTGAAAAAAAGTTTGTATCAATACCAAGCCCAAGTCATGTTAATTCCTTGCCTGACTGCTAATATGGACTTGCGTCTGGATGAGAGTCAAAATTGTTGGTAAACAGGGAGTTTCTACTTCAGAAATACAGTTGGAAGTATAAATCGATACTGATACTTGTCAAGGACAGAATGAAAGCTCGTACCCTAGGGTACCCAATGGTATCCATCCTTAGGCTGGTTACCTCTTTGACTGTCAACCATGATATGGATTTGTGTCTGTAGTGGAGTCGGATGATGGCAGAGGAAGGGGTTGTCCACTTCAAAAGTAAAAGTTGCATGTACAAATCGATACTCGATGGCTTCCAGCTGGAATGAAGCTGGTAGCTAAAGCTGCCCACTGATACTTAGCCGAAGACGAGCCAATTCCTTGACTGTCCGGTATATGATAGTAACTGTTCTTTTAAAAATTGTCAGGGTCAATTAATTGGATAATCCTAAAGTAGCAATAGTGTAGCACGGTTAACTGTGTTGTATCTTGAAATTAATAATAGGATACTTTTTATGATATTTTTTATGCTTTATATTGACATTTCTAATATTTACCCTTTTCCCTGTGTTATGAGCGTAAAAATTTGTACATATTTCCCGTTTTGACATTGCACGACGTCATAGTGGTCTGATTCAGCCTTGACATAATATATACATGTATTTCAAAATTATGTGATATAACTCATCTTGAAAACTATGTATAACTTGCACGGGGCTACACTTGCAAACAGAGTAACTCAAATGAACAAACGGGTGATTTTTGTCTTTTCCCATTATAGTCGTTTTAAACACTTCCTTTATTAACCAATAACTATTGATGATATAGTGAGAATGCCTACACTTTGAATCAATCTTATACCCGATTTGAAAGAGAGTGAACAATCATTTGTCTCCGTTAGACTGCATGTGCTGAATGTTAATTCTTAAGCAGAGAAGACGTTCATACCTTTCCTGTAAAGAAATCCTTCCCCATTCATTCTTAATGATGAGAAATCAAATTTATTTTTCTTTATATTATCAAATGATGTTGCTTTGGCTATGCCTTCAAATATCTCATCGTTGCATTTCACCTCAAGAAACTCTGCAACTTTCTTAATTTCAGAAATAGGATTCTAGAATAATGCAAAAAATTCTATTAGTCATTGTATGCAAAATTAAAAAGTCTAGTCAGTATAATTGAAATAAAAAAGATAGATCTTAAAATTCAATGTAATTATGATTAAACAATTCAGCAATCATGGGCGACTGCATAAAGTTACTCGTGAATAAGATCGGTTCTGTAAAATGCTCTTATGTGCATATAGAAATGTAATAATAAACCGCTGTTTTGTCGCCACTATCTACAGCTGACTGGTAAAGTATAAATGTATACGTTTTCAATCGTCTAGTATGCATGCCAAGTAAAGTAGAAATGCATGTGTTTTCGATCGTCCCAAATAGAGTTTCAAATCCATGTTAGCCTATACTTTTTTATTGATCAATTATTTTGAAAATATAAGTAATCAGTTAATCGGTTAGATATTTGGTTCTTTTTGTGTCAACCGTGCGTTTTTTTCACATTAAATGCACGCAAAATCAAACTGATATTCTAAATTAAAAATTTCTTAATCATGTTTCGACTTCTCACCCTCTTCATGTCCTCATAGCAACAAGTATAAATCATTCCTGGGTAGTTCTTCTCTTCTTGTTCCATACGTAATTCATAGTCATACCATAATCCATAAGGTACTGAAAAAGTTTAAATCGTTTGACCATCATTGGAAAACTCTCTGTGAAATATAATGGTTATAGTAGTTAATTAAAAATGGCACATACTAATTTAAACCTTCACAATTAGCTGATAACTAAAACGATGAGAAGCATTTATATTTACATGTATAAGACAACAAAACCGCCAAAACTCGGTAAGATTTACCGGACTCAGAGTTTTGGAACTTTACTTTTAGTAACATTTACACGCTGCAAGTCGGTATCAAATTAAATCATTTTCATAGTCGAAGCATTGACTACAAATCGGATGTTATCCTTAGGGACTACTAGTGATACAGATGGAGATCTAAATTTAGTGTTAAAAATAACAGATAATAAGTTGATAGCGTATGAAGCATTGTTTTAACATTCGTGATAAAAACGTTTGAAATCCAATTCTGAAGCTTTTATAGCAAAAGGCGAATAAACAAAGCATCCAAAATCCAGGTTTGGTAAATACAATTAATGCACTGATAGATCAGTTGTCAAGGAAGATATCTCATCTTTTTCTTTTTAAAATGTGATTATTGAAAAGGTCATTATATTTTTTTCGTAAATAAAGGTATAGAGAAAGTATATTTGGAATTTATTCTTAGCTAGAATACACCATGGGTTGATTGTTGGACAAACTACAGAAGACCCATGCAAAAGAGTTTTCCTTTTTCAACAATCTCCGAATATACTTTCGGTGACTTTAAAATGTCCGTCTTTAACGTTTTTTAAACTACAAATTACTATCCTTTTAACCCAAACATTAAAATGGATTTCTATATATAACGGTGTGTATTTTGTTATGAGACTGTGCATTTTGTCTCAAATGTTGTTTTTTGTGACTTTTTTGTCAATACGCTAACAATTTAGCTCTTTACCGTCATTTCGTATACTTACACTTTTTTAACAATCTTGTGTAGAAATTAAACTTTACTCATCCAAGAAAAAGACACTACCTGTTGTCATAGTATCACAGGTAGTGAATGTTTCTTGTGGGTGAGGAAATGTTACAGTGAACTCTTCCATGTCTGAAAAGTAAGCATAAAACATTAATTTATCTTTAGACAAATTATATCGATTTGAAAATATTTTAGTTTTATACTTAATAAAATTGCTAAAATTTTAGTGCCCAAATTTTTCACAAGATGTCTATAACATTGCATTTAAAAGGTTCGGTTTATTTTAAGCCTTTTAGTAATTTAAATGAAGAGCTAAAACTTTAGTTTCCATAATACGGAACATCGCAATCATGGGCTAAAATTTTAGAACGTGTAACCGTCTGCTAACACAATACAAGCTTATTCGATTACGCTAAAATTTTAGCTTACTGGAGTATTGAAATGTTGAAAACTAATTTCAGTTCAGATGTCTAATGCTAAAGATTTAGCCTGAAATTTTGGATTTAGCATAAATGCAGTTCACCTAAAGTGATACAAAAATGACTTCTATGAAGAACTAAAGATCTGAGCACATTTCTTCTGCAATATGGTTATTTGTTTAAATGGTGTTTAATTCCACTTTTACCATGTTTACATACTTTTGTATATAATATAATTGAAAAAAATGTTTGAAGTATTATATCAAATAAAATTGACAATCTTTGTCCAAATACTTGATAAACATATAGTATCAGTAAGTTGTGTTCGTTCTTAAAGCATTGAAGAGATGTAATATGGATCCTGTCTTGGTTAGCTGTGACATTGTGTGTGTGTGTGTGTGTGTGTGTGTGTGTGTGTGTGAAAAATCAAGACCTGAGGACATGAACATATTTTTTAAACCGACGGCAAGTGTAACAATTAAATTTTTGTTTACTGTTAGTTTTCGCTAGACAAAATTTAATGGGTTTAGTATACATAGTAAAAGAGAAAGAATAAAATAAATAAAATAAAAATGCGCTGTTCTCTATCAATGTTTCCCGATATTTAAGGTAACGTCCGCTTATTTAAGTAGCAGTTACATTTCAAAGCATTCTCTGCAACGTATAATCAATACTCACCAACTGGAAATTCAGGATAACGTGTAACGTTGGATTAAACATGCTTTTCTACTCTTGACTGAGAAAATATCTGATGGCGCCATTTATATAATCAACGTCATGTATACGCTTGTGTTTCTTATGAGTGAAGTGCTATTTAAACATTTTGATGATCTAATGCAACAATGTCTAACGGTTTCGCGCCCTTTCAAGCTAGGTCTGTACTGCGTTTTTTCTTATGAACTTTATTAGATATTTAACAAAATCACTGACGCACCCAATATAATTATAAATGCAAGTCGGTAGGAAAATACGGATTTATTTTTCAACTGTTAAACAGTTAATAATCGATCCAACAGGATGATGCAAAAGTAACCTTTAAGATTAACTAAGGTAATTTATTCATGGTTATCAGAGTCAAGTCATTTAGTAATGTGTAGTGTTGTTATGGTACCATGCTCGATAAAATCAGAGACGTATATATTATATGGCTCTCGGGGGTTACTTGACCATTTTATGACGGGGGTGTGTCGGTGAACCTGAAACCCCTACCCGAAATTATCCACAATATATCGAATTTGTGAACCCAAAAATATCCAGGAAAGCTAAAATTATACACCCGAAATTATCCAAAAATAATAAAATACGGTATCATGATGAGACATATTTATACATTTTACATTTATAGATATACACTGAAACAATCGACATGATATATGAGTAAAAATGGATAGACCTGACATTCAAAATCATCATTATGACTCAAATCAGCAGATTTGTTTAAAATCCTGACCGGAATTCTCCAGAGTATCAAAAAATCCAAACCCGAATTCTCCGCCAGTTTTGTAAAACCTTGACCCAAATTTGCCGCACGTCCCGTACCTAAATATCATTGAATTACCACCACCCCCCCCTCCGGGATATGGCTCTTTAGTAAAGTTGAAGTCTTTGCTGTGAAGCTTTCGTTTGTCAAGTATATTTATTTTTTAGAATCAGGTAGAAAAATGAACGACGCAACGTGTTAGCAATTATTGAACTATACACATACAGGAAATTAGAATCCGATGACGTGTGCTAAATATCCGAATAAAGTATTTATTATATTAATATAAAATTCCACGGTCAGAAATTTATTTTTTTTCATTTTATATCATACTTTTATACTACTGGCCAGGTACTTTATATAACTTTAAAGTTAGTATTGGATAAATGGACAGAAGTATAATGCTAACAAAAAAATTGTTCTTGTGCGAGATATGCCCCAGAAAAAATATTCTGTAAAATAAGTTTCAAAGTAAATTATTTTCTGTGAAATAAGTTCCCATGACATATTAATTGTGAAATAGCTTCCAGATGGAATAAATCTTATATGAAATTTGTACCGCTGGATTTTATTCAACAGGAACTTATTTATTATGGCTTACATTATTACTCCTGGAGTTAGTATACCTTTGCTATAATGCTCATGATTTCAAAACTTGAAGACTGTAACGTAATTTTTGACACAAAACTTAATAGATTTTTTCACACCTTTGATAATAATTAATGCCAAATAACTGTTGTCGTTAACAGATTATTATCGAATTTCTATTTTTAAAAAAATTTTTTTTTTGCTTTTTTTATTATTTAATTTCGATTTACTTTTTGTTTTTGGATTTTGAATTTTTGTTTTTGTTTTTGTTTTTTGTTTTATTTATTTATTTTTATTTTTTTTTTTTATTTTCTTTCTAGTTAGGGTCGAAAGATCATAAGATCGATCTGGAAAACCTACTATAAAGAGTTGGGGAAGTCTTGTTAAATAGCTCCAATATCCAATTTCCTGCGAAGAACGAACGTGATCAGTTCGACCCATTCTGTCGCCTTGCAAATGTACCAGAGGTAGGGCCAACATTTCGTGGTGTACAGAACTTTTTGACTACAACCAGTATCACTTTTAACTGTTGGAAGTGCTCGTCCTCACTGAAGGAAATACGATACAAAACGGGTGAATAAAATCTGGCAATCTAAATGGATCGACTTTGGTGAAATTTATGAAACTGAGAAATTTAAAATAAAGGAAAAACTAGCATTGAAACATGTTTGAAATGTATTTTGTTTCAAACCAAGTACACAAAACCAAAAGGTAAGTATAATTAAGAACAACCCTGTAGAAACAAGAAACAATTTCAGATGCTATGGAAGGATGTGCTCTTTCCGTTTCGCATGTAATTCTTGTTGAAATCACACGATGTTCATTTAATTGATGATTAGAACATGAAGGGACTTCCGAAGGTATTTTTTAAGGATAGTATTTTTATCAGATGCCATTTTTTCAGTTACAGCATTGGTAATCGCTTCCATATCAGTGTCTGAAATAGATGGAAGGCTGAACCATAAATCGCACGATACTTAGAACAAATAACATAGGACAGCTGATACATCAGCATTTGTGTTTAATCAATCTCTCAATATTTCTTGTATTCTACATACTTACCTGAGCTTTATCCTCAATTCTGGCTTTGGTTACATTTTGTTTCCAAGTTTTCTCTTTGATTTTCGTGGATTTTTTTCTTTTTATGGGAGGCGTCTTTCTTCATCAAACACAATTCTCATTTCATTTTTTTTCTGAAATGTTCAGAAATTGTTTACTGGAGATTATCCAGAAATTTTGTATCATAGTTTGTGCCAAGGTTGAGTTTTCTCAGGGCACTTTGGCTTCCTCGGCCACTAAAACTGATCACCACGATATGGCTGAAATACTGCTAGAAAGTGGCATTAAACCCCATTAAATCAATCAGTCAATCATACTTTGTGACAAATGTTCCAGTCTAAATCTGGTTTCCTTGTTACTTTTTTCCCATGTGATTTGATCAAATAAGGATCTTTTAGTAAACTGTCAATTCTGAGCAAGACCTACCTTGCTCTGATCTTTTCTTTTGAATGATTTGATTTTGCACTGAGTGGTGTTTGCACTGTTATATGTTGGCCTTGTCTGAGAAAACTGCAGGTAAATTGACAAAAGTTATTGCTCAACACATTCTTGCTCATTCACGGCATATTGTCAATTTCACAATATCAAAATTTTGAAAGCAAACACAGTTTCACTGAAATTGAGACGAATGCTTTCCCATTTAAAATCTATCATCTTGAAGGAAGTTATCCACATTCCACTGGCCAAGTTGTTTCAAAGGGAACTCTGAATGTAGAACTAAAAGGGTGGATGGAGGACAGATGACAGGCATCCAGTGATTGCAAAAGCTAAACCTGACCTAAGACACATTCAACGTAAACCTGTGTGTATAACATTTGTAAGATTCATGCCAAAGGTTTGTCAGCCACCAGTTTTCCCTCTGTCAGTAACAATGATTGCCATGATAAAGTTTAATTTTTGCTGAAATGACACCTGTCATACTGCTGATATAACCTGTACGAAAAGTTACGCCTGGAATTTACACGGATTCCAGGCGGAAATTTTAGACGGATTCCGCTTAAGACTTATTATACAGTAATAGTAAATTCTTAGACGGATTCCAGGCGGAATCAGGGCGGAATATGAGGGCGTAATATTTAAATTAGTCCGTCTAAGTTAGGCGGAAATTAAAAAATCCGCCTAAAAGGCGGAATCCTCAGATGGAAAAAAAAATCCGCCTCTTAGGCGGAATTCTTAGGAGGAATTTTGTTTAGGTGGAATTCTTAGGCGGAAAATTTAGCAGGAATTCTTAGGCGGAAATTTTAGCAGGAATTTCTATTATTAGAAATACGCCTAAAAAGGACCATCCAAATATTTGATTGAGTAACCATTTATAAATGAAAAAAAATGTTTTATTAACAACTGAGCACACACACACATGCTGTTTCATCTTATAGTTAAAATCACAAAGATGCAATTCTGTCCGCACATATTTAGTGTCAATTTTTGCATGTTATTGTTCTCATTCTTTTTTCCCTCTGATTTTTTTTCGGGCATAGCTGACTTGCTCCGTTATAGCATCATTTATATCTGCTTCATGCGCCTCCTCCTTTGTGTTTTTTTTGCACCAAGCTACTACATAATCTGAAAGAAAGAAAGCAATGTTATTTAATGGTACAAAGATTCACTATAGATACCAGTGAACCAAATAATACTACTAACAAATAAAAAATACCTGACAAAAGTAAGAGAAGTTTTTGAGTCAGGCTGGTCAGGCTGGTCAAGCTGCAATCCCACGCGCGAAATATAAAAGAAACAAGAGCAAAGTGAGAGATCTAATTTTAATTGGAATGGTCAAGCTGTTCACGCCAGACAATAGTATTTCTTTGATTTTATGAATATTATTCTTTAACAGTTACTGAAGAATATAATTTTCATTTGTGTTTATTTCTGTGATCAACAGTATTCATGGTGTGAAAGGGCAGACTTCCAATATGAACAGTATTGTCCATTTATTTTATTGGTGTCATCTCACTTACATTTACCTCCATAGCTTTTCCTTTTTAAATAAATACAAAGGTACATGTTAAAATAAAACATTTTCTATAAATCATTTTTATAAGACATCTAAAACAATGTATCATCCACCACCAGATATAGGTACTTTGGACTGTTGCTTTATTTATTTTCTGGGTAAGAACTATTACTCTATGTGGGTACCAGCATATAGGTATGTGGGTAAGTAATATTTCTTACCTAGAAAATAAACAAAGTCCAAAGTTCTATAAATGAGGTACTGATGCACAGTGGTATAGAATCAACAATGGATACAGATGTTTGGATTGATACAAACTGGATTCGCTAAAATCTGGTACCCACTGTTTTTGCTAACACTCATCAGTATATAAAATATATACCAGTAGCCGGGAGTTTGGATCAATCAAATATGGCCACACAATCCAAAGTTCTGGCTACTGTTGTATATTTTGTATACGGTACTGAGTGTTAGTGAAAAAAGTGGGTACCAGAATTTAGTGTATCCAGTTTTGTATCAATCCAAACATCCATACATGTAGCTATTGTGGATTCTATACAGTGAAAACTATTAATAAAGGTTTGCAATAGTGTGTAAACTGTAACTTACCTTTTAACATTCCAACCCGCACAGAGTCTAGTGGTGGTCTCAGGTCATTAGGCTTCCTCTTCAAACCTTGGCCACAAGAGTTGGCCAATTCAGTGTTTGTGAAAAGAACTGGAACGAGGGAACTCGCTAATTTGTAGCCTTTTTTGTGTGTCGGGGCTTTTCTTGCTGCGGCCCAAGCTTTCCTCAGGGCTCCTCTTTTGACCCTGATATCATATGATGACAATAATTTTACCATCTACAATTATAAATAGAATTGTAATTGTTATTAGCATAGCATAAAGTATAATTGAAAACAATTCAAATGATGAAAATGCAACATTTAGGGTCACATACCTAGTGCAGAAAATGCCCATCCAACTTAAACACCTGATTTTCACTGTTAAGTGTTGTTATACGACGGAGGTATTTTTAGGACATTTAAAAAAATCATTCATTCATTCGCCCCAACATTTTCGTGCTAACTAAATCTTTTTTTATATACTCAAGGAACAGACAAATTCAAAAGATTTAGTTCAATATATTTTTAATGGCAATTTTTCTCAGGAAAATCGATAAAGAATTAATACAAAAAACAGTCATATAAAAATAAAAATTGCTAGCCCTAAGCTAGATTTTCAGAAAAAAAAATCCATAAGAAACTTAAAATTCTGATATTTGTTTTCTGCAAATTCTTTATTAAACACAATTTGAAATTTATTTAGTAAAACTACTGGCTGAGTACTCAATCTTGCCACTTTCCATTTATACAAAAAGTCTTCGACAATTATGAAGAAAGTTCTTGTTTCCTAGTGCAGAGTTCTTGGTAGGATTTTAGTGAGATGAGTCCAAACTTTCTTAAATTTTGGGGAGTCCCCCTATTGTCGAGATCTTTATTTTTAAAATTTTGGTGAGTCCTGAGGACTCAGTTAGATAAGTTACCAAGAACCCTGCCTTTAATGTACAATATATAAAGATTTTAAAGAGTTGAAATAAAATTTAGGCAGCACTTTCAAGTTGACAGGAAAATCCTACATGGTGAGATTGGGTACCTGGTGAAAATGGGTAGCCAACCAGTATTCCTCAATAAAAATATTTTAATAACCAAATGAGCGACCAATAAAATGAGGAAAAAATTCAGCAAAACAGAAAAAAATCCTATCTACCTACCTGCCCTAACTAACTACAAAATTACGAAACAATAAACACACATGTATTTTTGGTCCTGTTTTTGGTCCAAATTAAAATAAAGTGTTACTTACTGAATTATCATCATGTGAGTCATCAGTTTCTTCTGCTGAACTACATGTACTAGTAATTGTTGATCTTGGTGTACATGCATTTGTGTTCATCAGTTGATGTACTTGCGGACTGGAACTGTTCATTGTACATGTACTACTGGCTGTGTTATTCTGTACATCATATGCTGTTAAGTTTTCAGTTATGCTTGGCCCCTGGACAACTTGTTGATGAAATGGTATCTGAATTTGTGTGGATATATTGTTTGGAGTGGCTTGTTGAAAAGATGACATATGCATTTCCTGTGGAGTCATTTGTTGAAAAGTTAGAGTCTGTGCTTGTCCTGGAGCGACTTGCTGAGGTGTCATCTGTGCTTGTTGTTCTGATGTTACTTGTGATGGCATCTGTATGCTATACATATTTGGATTGGTCGATAGCACATTATGTCCCTGCGGATAATACTGTTGAGAAAATGATTCCGGAGTATTGAAGGTATGGTTTGTAGAATCTGCAGTTTGTGGAACATAACTGCAGTTTGTAGAGGATTGATGTTTTCTCGGCGATCTTCTTACAGGTGTTGATGTCATTGGGGAATTATTCTGTGTAGCTGGCATATGTGAAGAATATGGTCCTTGAAGGACTGGTATATTTGTGTGTTCTGAAGTGGTTTTCCGTGGGTATGATATATCTGTCAAATAGCTGGTGACATTCTGAAATAAAATTTAACAAAAAGATTTGAAGCATGGGCTTTTACACCAGATTATGAATTCATCTCCATTTACGTAATCTGCATTTATTGGTCTTACAACATACGACTTTAGTAGTTTACATTATTCTAATTATGGTGGATTTACTGAATAGTTAACGTGTATGAACTGGTGTAGTGAAAGGAATATGGCAATATTCCTAGATGAACACCAATTCCCCTTCCAATGTATTCCAGTTGAATTGGTAATCTACCTTCATATATTACTATTCTTGTGCAATATATTACTGTGATGTTAATATTATCATTTAACATAGTATTATATGAAGATGTGTTGGTAGATTGCCAATTTCAGTTGAAATACACAGGAAGTGAAATTGGTGTTCATATAGGAATATCATACCAATTTACTTTCCTTAATGCCAATTCATATATGTTAACTATTCAGTATATCCGCAATAAGGGTAAATGAGTGTTCCATATAATTGGGGACTTGACCACATTTGAATAGCTATTATTTGAAAACCTGTCTTGATACCAACATAAAATACATGTAGGTAATAAATTCATTCTTCTAAAAATATTTTTTCCATATCTGCAAGACAGACATTGATGTTGTTCAGTCTACATATATATTACTGCATGAAACTTCCCATTATGGGATGACATAAAACTTGTATTATGTGACACGATCATATTAAAACACTGGACAAAACAGCCAGTGAAACTATTTCTTAAATTGACCCATGTTTACGTTCAATATTTTCAGATACAATTTACCAAAAATTATATTTCAAGAAAGCCTTAACAAAACTGCCCAGCAACTCAATTAAAATCAATTAAAAAAAATAATGAGAAACTGATCATTTTCTTTGATTACCTTAAATTATAGTGTTTTTTTTTCTTAATAAGATCACAGATATAGTGTTCATCAATTTAGACTCGATACAAATGTTTATACATGTAGCTTATTACAATTTTGGTTGAACAACAAAATTGACATACCTCACTTTGGCAATTCTGATCTTTGTTGTTTCTGTAATACTGGACCAGTTGTTGGCAAAAATTCTGTATTTCGGGTCGACTGATCATATCCAAAAAGTCAAGAATCACAGGAGATGGGACTGAAATGTAATAAACCCAGTTCAAACATTTTAAGCTTCTCCATTAATATGAAGTATTTTTGGTGCTTAACATTTAAATGGCAAATTTTGTAGTTTCTAGGTGCAAGGCTGCAGCCAATTAAAGTATACAAACAGATCTACATCTTTTTTTTTATGTAAAGCCACAATATCTGCTGAGAGAGTTCGGGCCCTGCTTTGTTACCAACATAAAAGGGTGCACTAAACTTGCAATCGTACATGATAAAAAGGTTGCCAGGTTATTATTTTCCCCAGAAAGGCGGTTATAGCTGAAATATTGCTGAGAGTGGTGTTCAACTTCAATTTAATCAATTACCAACAGTATAAAAATTTACGTACCTGGCAAAGCAGTACACCTTGTACCATCTATCTGATCATTTGCATTTGCAGATGTACACAAGGACCATGTATCTGTTAAAGATGTGTTCCAATTTGCATGGTGTTCCGGAATTTCTTCCTGAATTAGTTTCTTGCTTTTATGTGTATCTGTACATTTGCTTTCAAGGCTCTTTACAGGGGTCTGTTCAGGTTGACTACCTTTTGTACTTTCTGCTTCAGAGTCAGATTCAGACATAATCGAAGAAAATTGGTTATCCAAATCTGAAAGCATTGAACTGCCTACAACTGATGATGCCTGTTCTTCATTTCTTTTCTTCTGTGATTTCATCTTTGTTGGATTAGTTGTGCCTTTTGTGCTTCCCTCCTTTGTAGTTTCACTGCCTTTTGGTTTTTCTTTTGATTTTGTTTGTTTTTTATGCTGGCTTGAGTTTTCTTTGTTTCCCCCTTTTGCGTTTTGTTTTTCCTTCATTTGGGGACTGACTTCACTTTCTTGCTCTTTCCTGGGCTCCTGCATTTTAGGCTCTTTTTTCTTCTTTTTGGGGCTAAGTTCATCATCCTGCTTTTTACTTTCTTGGATCTTTTTTGTTGAGACTCTTGATCTCTTGGAGCCTATTGGTTGGTCGTGTATGTAGGTAAATACCTCATCCGGGATTTCTTTAATCTCTTTATTCTTCAAAAATTTGTTGTAAGCTTTGTTGGCGAACTCTGTCAGGTAAGTCTCATCCTCTAAAAATGTAAATCGCTGACTTTAATCTATTGGAAGTTACACAATTTACATTTGTACATCTTATAATGAACTGTTTTTCCATTTGCATGTACTGTGATTTAATTTAAAATAAATTAGAAAATTGACCACCCCTACTTTCTCGGAGGATGTACCCGTAAAAAGACAATTTTTGGGGGGAAGAAAGGCATTATGTTTGCCGGCTGCTTGGCTTTAAAGAAGGTCCTGAAAGGGGGACACCTTTCATAGAATCATTTACATGATCATGCTTAATTCAAATGTTAAATTTTTTTTCAAACTTACTACAGATCCGGATTAACCATGGAGTTTGCTTTCACCTGTTGTATGACTGGCATGTTCTTATCGTATATAAATCACACCCGCTTCAATTGACAACAATGGTCGATCTTCCCGTAATTCGTCTAAAACCGGTTGGTTTATTGTGACGTTGACCACTGTTGTCAGTTGAAGTGGGTGTGTTTTATCTACGATAAGAACGAGTCAGTCATTCAACAGGTGAAAGCAAACTCCATGGTTAATCCGGATCTGTAGTAAAGCCCGGGGGGTGTTGGGGGACTTCCTATATAAAGGTATACAGGGATGTGCCAAACTAACCTGACCCGCAGCGGGTCATTGTTTTTACCCTCCAACTTGATCGTCACCTGCCAAATTACCCACCAGCAGAAATTCCGAAAAATAGTGACTGAATTTTGTTCAAAACTGAACAATGACACTGGATCTTGTTTACTTTGCACCAAACAAAACAGGGAAAGTGACTGTTATGAATTTGAACCTTCAAATGAAGCTCTTAAAATGCAGTCTGAAAAAAATTATGTATTTAACTGGTGTCAATATAATGAAGTATAAAACATATTTCAAAAACTTTTATGTCTTTATTTTAAAAAGGGTGCGTCACATGCTATGACCCGCCACCACAGAGCTGGATGGTGGGGCCTAAAAAATATAGCTGTGTTTAGCCCGGTAACCCGGTTATTTTTTTGGTACAGGTGTGCGGCCCGGATTTTGAAAAGCCCACCCAATCATATATTTGTGAAGCCTAAAATTGTGACTATTCATATATTTACAAATCAGATAATTGGCTTAATCATAACTTAGATTACCTCTTACTTCCAGCTGAGAAGCATGTAAAGCATAGAAAATTGGATTTCATACATGTAAATAGGATTAATCAGAAAATGCAATTATTTGTTGTTAGACGGCAATTTTTGACATTTTTATTAATTTCAATTTCAAATATTTTATTGATTAATAAATCAAATGGATTGGATTACAGGCTATGCCTATACAAATCCTCTCCATAAACATTTTTATTAGATCCTTGGCTGTTATCACAGAAATGGCACCCTATTGACATATTTGACATGCCAATATATAGGGCTTTCCATATATTTTTGCCACCGAAAAACAGACCCTTTCGGGCCGCACATCCGTATTACCCTTTATATAGCAAATTACTGTTTAAATGTTTAATTCGGCCTTCGGGTCAGATTTTTCATCTGAAAATGGCATATCCGTACAGTATCCAAAATTCAAAGTAGTTACCCCCGTCTAAAAGTGTAATAACGCACCCAAGCTTCTGAAATTTCCCGATCTCGCGTCACTTAGACCCAAAGATCTAGTTCCAACCAATGCAACCTTTTGTAACCGGAAGTATCATTGTAGAAAATATTGAGAATTAAAAGAACAACCACGGAAAAGAAACGATTTTCCGGATGACACTATATACGAATAAATTGTCAATTTTTTTAAAAATTAATTTCTGGGACGAATATAACTGAATTTATTACTCCCGGTTAATTTGTATTACTTAAATACCGTGACCTGAATAAATCAGAATCTGCTATTTGTGTGACCTGACCCCGGGTCAGTACTGCAAATTCAAAATTTTTTCATGTGGATTTAATAGAGTAGAATTCAAATACAGGTCTACGAATGTGATTTTTAAATAAAATCAGTTTAACAATTTTAAACTATTTCTGCTATTGGCGAGTGAGACGAATCTGTTTAAATAATGGTAGAACGAGCTCGACCGCCAAAATGTTGATGTGCAGACTTACCATTTACTTTGACTATCGTGCCCTTGTACACTTGGCTCGTTCCTGGCCATGTCAATTCCACCTTTTCTTTAATTTGAAATTCACCTAACAACTTTAGTCTTTTGCTCTGTTTTCCTATGACCGCTAAAGTGTTGTCATCGCAGTAAATGCAAGCAAACATCTTCTACCAACGTGAATTCAAAATGGCGCAAGCTTTAAAACAATAAACAGTTTCAAATTTCTTACCACAGCTGCAGGGGATGGGTCGAGATAAGAAGTTGCAGCGAGGCACTGAAGGGGTGAAGATTAGAAACCTGATATCTGGGAGTCTTATCGTCCCAGATGACGTTATTACACCAAATTAATTAATATGTGCTAAAATTCTTTTAATTAACCAAGAATACTTTAAAAGGTTTGGGGAAATATTTTGATTAAAAATAATTTCACCTAAATTAATTAAATTAACATAGCAAATTTCGCCAGTAAATCTTTGTATATTTCCGGGGTATATTTCCTATTTTATTTTTGGCATTAATACGGATTTAATTATCTCGGTGCAGACCCATGACAGTCTGTCAATTTTTGACCAAAATACTAAACGATATAAACCTGCTTTATGTATTTGTATGGGTAACAGTTTTCCATAATCTTAGAATGGTATCGGCTGCGCACCCCATTCCTGGCCCATCAGATCATAGATCGCCGGACATCGAAAAATGGCAGAAACAACAGCTGAAAATCCGAAGAAAAAGGTTCGTCGAGGACCATATTTTAGAAGAGAATTAGTCTCAGAATTACAAGTTGAGGACATGACGCTTCCTTCAGCAGATGATAATGTCACTGATGCATTTGACAAGACTGGATGTTCGACAAATCGCTCTCCAAAACGAAACGGTGATGAAATGCTAACGGATGTGGGTCATGCAGAAGATAATCAGCTTGAAGCTGATCTAGACAATGAACCTTACTTTTGGGAAAAAGTAAGTATAATGTCCGGATTTTTACGCTCTAAATTCTAATAATTTGATACACACAAAGTATCAATACAACCAGGAAAAAATATATATTCTCGTTTTAAATCCGTTTTTTTTTTCGTGTCTACACCGGAAACGACTTTGTTTATTTGTCGATGATTACTTCCCGTCTTGCAATTTCTCTCGAAAAACTGGGGAAAATGCCTTGTACTGACACATTTCAAGAATGGTAGGCCTGAAACATAGCAGTAATCCGACATCACTTATATTATTCACAATTCTGCAAACAGCAGGTTTGACCACCAAGCGCCCGATCGAAGAACGGGTTGAGATTCCATTTTGACAGATGTGCGAAATAAACGAGAAGCCCTATAAAAATGACTTTGTAATCTGTCAGTTAGGTAATACTCATGCTGAAAATTGATAATTTAAATACATGTTTGATCAGACAGTGGAGATGGGAGGTTGTTGTCTTCTTGGCATAAAATGATAAATTTACACCAGTCACTTTGAGATAGGAGGTTGTCTCCTTGAATGACATCTGCTCCATATCTGTTCTTTTACATATGTATGCTTAAGTTTGTTAAGCAATTTGTTGTCCACTTTTTATGCATTCATGCAACCACACTTATCATTTACCTTTTTATTTCAGGACCAAGGTTGTGAGAAAACTCAGGTGGACTTCAACTATAATACAGTCGTCGAGAAGGATTTACAAACTGAAGATCCAGAACTTGATGAGATTGTCAGACATATGCTTGAAACCAATGAAGAATTACAAGAGGAGAAACAACTTTTGGATGATGTACATGAAGATGATTCAAACTTGGACGATCCAAATGAAGCTGAAAAATATGATTATGATTTTCGACCGTTATATCCTGGTGCACAGGTGACTGTTGGAGCATTTATGCTTTTACTAGCTCTATTTAGCACAACTTTTGGTGTTGTTGGAGAGGGAACAGAGGTTTTACTAAACATCATTGCATTTGCACTTCCAAGTCAACATAATTTATGCACGAAACTTTATGATTTTAAAAAGTTCTTCACAAACTTGCGCATTCCACTAATATCGCATTACTACTGTGCACACTGTTTAGGCTCCATTGAAGATACCCTATTGAAGAACTGCCCCTTAGAGTTTTGCAAAAAACCATTTGACAGAAAAGAAGGAAATTATTTTTTGGAAATACCCCTAAAAGACCAAATTCAAAATTTATTTGCACAAGAGGATTTCTACAAGAAACTTCAGCACCGTTTTACACGCACCACACCAAATGGAATTTATGAAGACATTTATGATGGCAGAATTTACAAGTCACATTTTGAAAATGAAGGATTTCTTAGCAACCCAAATAACATTTCGTTTACTTTCAACACAGACGGTGCATCAGTGTTTAAAAGCAGCAAAGTGTCTGTCTGGCCTATATTTCTTGTAATTAACGAATTGCCGTATAAATTAAGAATGAAAAAAGAGAACATGATATTGGCAAGCTTGTGGTTTGGAAGCCAGAAACCTGCTATGGGAACATTTCTCAAACCATTCCAAAAATCTATGACAGAATTGTATCAAGGGATTGAATGTTACTCTCCAGAGAAGGGACATTTTACTTCAAAAGGTATTCTTCTTTGTGGTACTGCAGACCTTCCTGCTAGAAGTATACTGTGCAACCATATACAGTATAATGGTGCATTTGCTTGTTGGAAATGTGAACAGGAAGGTACTTCTGCATCAGTGGGAAAAGGTCAAACACGTGTTTTTCCATACAATATGACCACTCCAAAGGGTCCAGAAAGAACTGCAGACAATATAATTGATCATGCCCGAGAAGCCCTTCGTAATGTAAATGATAGGAATACCCATGCTACTGTAGTTAAAGGCATCAAAGGACCGTCTTGGCTGTCATTCTTTCCTAAATTCAACATTGTAAATGGTATCGCCATTGATTATATGCATGGAGTTCTTTTAGGTGTTCAGAAACTTATGCTTGAATTGTGGTTTTTGCAGAAGTACTCCTCTAAGGCATTCAACTTTTACGATAAATTGTGTCAGGTTGATGATCGACTGCTTTGTATTCGACCAACGATAGAAATCACTCGTTTACCAAGAACTATTCAAAATGACCTGAAATACTGGAAGGCATCAGAATTCCGTTCATTTTTATTGTTTTATGGTGCACCTGTTTTACATGGTATTCTGGATCAGGAGAGATTTTCTCACTATTTACTACTAGTTAATGCCATGCATATTCTGTTGAAGTTTGGATCTAGTGAAGAAGATATCAACAAGGCTGAGATCATGTTATTTGATTTTTGTAAAAATTTTGAAGCACTGTATGATAAATGTTTTATGCGTCTTAACATCCATCAGCTGTTGCATCTTCCTGATAGTGTTCGCTACCTCGGTCCATTATATACACACAGCTGTTTCGCATTCGAAGATAAGAATGGTGTTCTGATAAAGATGATCCGTGGAACACAAAGCATAGATACTCAAATTGTAACGGGAGTGTCATTTTTACAAAAATTACCAGAGCTAAAACAAAAGTGTATTGTAAAGGGATCATTTTGTGAAACATTGTATAATATGATGGAGTCACCACGTCTCTTGAGAAGAGGAGAAAAACTTTCAAATGATGTATATGTATTGGGTGGTCTCACGGAAAAAACCTTATCAGACGAGGAAAGTGCTGCTCTTTGCTCTTTTTTCGGATATGAAATTATGACTGTGAAATTTACAAGTTTTAATCGCATTGAAATGAAGGACTTTGTTATTTATGGTAATTCATACACACGAATGGTTAAACGTGACAACTCGACAGTTGAATACTGTAACAGAGGCATAAAAAAGTTTGGACAAGTGAGATTCTTTGTCAAATTAGTAGAAAATGACAAGCAGTATAATTTAGCATTTATAGAGAAACTTAAGTGTTCTAATTATGCAGCTAAGAGTCACATTCTGTCAGTGTCTAAGATGGATAAGCTGCAGGTGATATCTTTAGAAGATATAAGTGCATCTTGTATGTTAGTATCTTATGATGGTGCAAAATCTGCATATGTCTGTAGATTTCCAAATAGAATGGAGTCCGATTAGATAGTATGAAATTTAAGTTGATATTTACTTTCAACAGCTTGTGGCTAGGTACATGTATCAAAAATGGACAGTACACATATTCATGATAAACATATATGTAACATTTTTAGTGACGAAGTAGAAATTATTTTGTAAAAAAATTCAGCCGATTTGACTAATATTCAGTCATGATAGTAACAACACATTACATTTTTATAGAATTTTATTTCCATCACATTAGGTCAACTCGAATTTTATCTCGAAGGCAAAAATATGTTTGGGCTTCAGAGGGAGGAATTTTTTTTTGGCTGAAATTTTTCGACTTGTTTCAATTGCATGAATTGAATGGTCATTTGGATTTTAATGGTCATATCCAAAAACATCAATAAAAATTCTTTAGAGGCATTTTCAGTCCCCAAAAAAGTCTGTAGAGAAAACCTGAATGCACTCACATTTTCTTTTTTGGTTCAGTGTGATGTAAATGCTGTACAACAATTTCTCAAGGCCACTACTGCTTCTGTTCTTTGCAGCTGTTCTACATTAACCATGGGTAAATTTTAAACAGTCATTTTTATATACATTTTCATTTCATTGAATCAAAATTTTTGCATCATATACAGGGAGACCTGAAATAACTTTACTTTGATTATGCATGCCTATGTACTGAACAGAATCTGAAATTGTTAAAAGAATATTGTATTATTACATCAGAAAATGTAAGCTCTCCCAACATGATCAAATGGAAACTTTACATGCTAATGTTACCAATTCTAATATGGGGTGCTGCAAAGAACAATGGCATCCATGACAACCAGAGGTAGTAAAATTATGATAAATATATGACTGCGTAACTACAGAGTTTACACTGAAAGTGCCGACGTCACAATATAGTTTCTGCACAAAAATGTCGCAAAATTGCCGAAAATGGCGCCGCCCGTATATAGGTTACGTTCTCTCCGATGTTGTTTATTTCCGCAAAATTAACCATATTAGAATCGAAATAATTCATGGTCGCCATATATTTATAATAATTTTAACATAGGCTTTCGTTGTTTTCGCGTATTTTATCCCTCGCTCACGCTCGTGATAAAATATCCGCGAAAACAACTCAAGCCCATGTTAAAATGATAATAAATATATGGCAGCCATGAATTATTTCTTAAATATATTTTAAATTCACTAATACATGACATGTACACAAAGACAAACATTTCATGTTAATAAAGAGCTATGTATGAACATGATGAATGAATTATTATTGTGAATGAAAAAAATCTTGTTCTTACTTACATACTTAAGTGAAGTCATGTTTATTATTGATCTTTTTCAATTTATTTCTTAATTATGTTGTTCTTTATACTGTAATATGCCTTATAAACACCCCGGGGCATTGCATTTTTTCTGAAAGGACAAGCAAAATTGGCGTTTAAATGTCACATAAGACTATACATTGTACATCGTTTAATAAGCAACAGTGACGTAACCAAGAGTATATATTATTCTGTGATATTAAAAAGTCACTTATTATAAGAACAATTATTATAAACAATGTCATAGTATTTTTTCCTATGAAACAAATATTATGTGACGCTACAAATACACTTGAACTTCATGGCTTACTGATGAAAACAGTTTGAGCTAGAGGGATGTTCGAGCTATCAGGGTTGAAGTATGTTCCAACTTGATCGAAGGGACAGCAAAACAGGTTCGAGACATGCAAGGTGGTGGAACCAATCGAAGTTCCAATGTACTGTAATATTTCTTCCTCTGGAATAAATTTTATATAAAATTTATTCCGTTACATTTTTTTTATTAAACTGGAAATTCTTTTCTATGACTTTCAGAGCTGCAGAATTTAGTGACAAAAAGTGTAGCTCAAACATGCAAAAAATACAAGAAACAAGATCTGTTTGTGAAACACTGCATGATGCCCCAAAACACGCTAGGAGTAATGTCAAAATTAAAATCAGTGAAATGTTTTGGTTTTCTATAGTTTTGGTGGAAGTCAATAAAACATTCAAGTTCAAGAATAATTGGGGAATATAAAAGGATTCATTTCATAAGTATGCACATGTGAGCTGCTATTCCTGCAAAGAGAAAAAGTTAACAAAAAGTTTTTTACATGCAATTAGCTATATAATCTTTCCATACTTATGTTTTCCTAAAAACCATCTAATGAAAATAATGGACAGAAATAAGATTTTCTATAAGTAGGTCAAGGTCACAATGTTGAATAATTTTTTACGACCAGTGAAAAGGATTTGATATAAAGCATATACAAAACAAATATCTATAAACTCAACTGCAGACTCCTCAAAAATATAGGCAAAGGTTAAACTTTTTGGTTAAAGTTTTTTAAAAATAAGGAAAAGATCAAAGTGAAGGTCAACAGGGATATAAACTTGGTATAAATGGAAAGCTTTTAACCCAGAGCATATGTACGGAAGATATCAGAGCTTTATCTGTTACAAAATGAAAACTATGGACAAAAATAAGATTTCTTTAAGTAGGTCAAAAGTTAAGGTCTCAAGGTCAAAGTTTTACAATCAATGAAAGGATTGGATATAAGGCATATTGCATACAAAATATTTTAGCCATACTTCAAATACCTCAAAAGCTATGGCCAAGGTAAATTATAAAGTTTTGCTACAGACAGATGGATAGGGCAAAAACGAATACCCCCAAATTATTCGATTCTTGGGACATAAAAAAGAAAATTTTCTTCTTTTTCAATTGAAGGACAGAAATCCAGGATCCACAGGTCCATGGGGGCCAAGTACTAGGGGTCCAAAGATTACATATTTTTAAAACATTCTTAAGAACTGGGAACGGCAATGCTGCCATGAAGGAAGTTCAGGGGCTTTTATGGGATCTGAACACTGATAATCCAAAGTTTAAATACAAGCTTCAACATGAAAAAGCCTTAAAAACTTTTTTTTAAAATGTTTAAGTTAGGAACCAATGACAGTCCACCGAGTCCAGTCATATTTTGCATGAAGCATCAATAGAACATTATCTTCAAGTTCATAGGGACTAAACACTGCATGGTAAGGCAGTCATATTTTGCATGGGGTATCAGTAGGACATTGAGATACAAGTTTATTCAAATCAATCCACAGTGTTCCATGGAGTCTAAGCACTGCAGATCCAAAATTTAACATGGGGTTTTATTCAATAGGTTTTTTATCCTCTCGCAACAAAGTTGTGGAGGGGATATTGTAACAGGACCATCCATC
>JAOXYH010271754.1:0-15168 GCA_028566455.1 Botula fusca | reverse complement strand
TTTTTTTAAAGTGTCAAATTTTTATTATTGTAATATAATGATTTTTTTTCATGTTATACAAATGAATTGTTTTAAGTGCCAAATTATATTCTGATTTCAACCTAATTCCATGATTTTTTTTACATAAATGAATTGTTTTGACAAAAGTTTTTAAGTGTTGATTTTTTAATAAATGAAATTAATTTTTTTTGTCATGTTTCAAGTGCCAAATCTTTTTTTTTATAGAAATGAATTGTTTGTTGTGATAATTTTTTTTATTAGATCATTCCTTAATTTTGTCAATGAATTGTTATGTTGTATGTATAATATTTGTGTGCATTAAAAAGATACATGTCTGTACTTCTCGTTTTGAAATCTCTTGGTTTACTCATAGGATGTAAGGACACATATATTCATTTACACCCCATTTCAGTCCATTTTGTCAGTGAACTACTATGTATCAATTATATTTGATAATTGAACATGATTAGACCACATTGTGTTTGAATTCAGCTGCATGTGCATCACCAAAAGCAACTTGTATGACGTTTCTTGCGTTCAGTGTTGTGTCCCCAATTCAAATCAAATTTGAAATATATTGGTCTGCAAAGCACAGTTGAAATGCATTCCTCTGTAAAGCATAGTAAAGACTTGGTCTGACTATTGTGAATCATATTTGAGTTGTTTGTATGACAGTCTGTCACTTAGCAGACTATATTGCTTCAGGGTCCTCTAGAACTTTTTCGTTTAATGTGTTGATCTAGTGCTAAATGAATGATAATTTACAGACTTGGCAGACACCGCATATTTCTTGAGGTAAGACACTTAGTATAGAAAATGGTGAATAATCCTACCAGTTTTCTAGGTGGTTTAAAAAAGAGGATGGAAGGTAAACCACAAAACTGGAAGTGTGCAGTCTGATTGATCAGTTCTTTGGTAACACGCATGTTTTCAAGAGCGATACATAAGATAGTGTCATTCTTTACAGATGGATGGTCATCAAGAGCTGACGAACATCATAAACTGCTTCACTTCTCTTGATCAGTTACTTACATACGCTCACTCGAACGGAATAGAGGAAGACCCGTATGTCCAACTGCGAGCTAGCTATATAAGAAGACTCGCTGGGAACGAATCCTCGATTAAATGCACCTGTTGTGGGGCAGAATTTAAGACACTGCAACACTATGACGACCATCAAGCTCTACATCAAGCAATAGATGATTTCGATTTGAGTTTGTTGGACGATCCTTCAACAGATATGGACAATAATCCATCTCCTGCGAAAAAACAATGTCGAGAAGTTCCAGACAAAAACACCGAGTTTCGACCATTCCGTATAGGTAATGCACAAACGACACAACCGACCAATAATAGCCCACCAGAAGCTGTTGCGGGACCATCGCACCAATACGGAGCCGGAAACGATGACGAAAATGGTTCGTCTGGTTATATACTTCACCAGAAAAGAGAGAAGACCTACGCTAAGAACGGGGCCATTGATAAGACTTTTGAAGTTCAGTTTACCGAGCGGTTTCAAAATAAAAAATTTTCCGACATAATGGACGACTTGCACGAACTTTTCGATGACGTGCTAGGTCGAGTCCGAGAAGGATCCCAGGAGAACAGTCTGGCACGGGTGATAATCGAACACAGTGATTTAACGGACCCGATCGTCGTACCCTTGCAAGATCTGAATAAGATGGATGCATCAACAGTTACCGATGAAATAAGTAAAGTCTTACAAAGTAACGAGAATTTAAGCATGAACGAGGGGTGTTCCTTAACGATCGGCCGAATTAATTTGCCATCTGGCGGGGCAAAGGTTCGCATCATGAATCTGACAGGGGAAAATAACAGTTTGATGAGAAAACGATCCGTCATTACTATGCCAAGTGAAACTCTTTGTATGCCCATGGCAATACCGATATGTTTCCTGAAAACCTGCCGCATTATGCCACCGGCTGAATGGCGTACACTTACTCAAGATGAACCCGGTTCGATGGTAGACAAAGTATTGAAGCACCGGTCATTACCTCACTGGTATTATAAACACGTTATTGACAAAGGCAGAAACGATTGTACCGTATTTGCCAAACGTCTCTGTGAATTGGTAGGACTGAGTACCGAGAAACCGTTTAATATCAACGAGATCGAACCCTTTGAGAGGTTACTTAATCTTCAGATTTTGGTCATTTCTGCAAAACTCGGGAACAAATTCATCCGCGTCGGAGAAAACGGACAATACACCAAGAAAATATTTCTGTATTTGGTAGAGCAAGATGATTATCAACATTTTTCGGCCATCATAAGTATCACCGGATTTTATTCGTCCAACAGTTTTTGTCATACCTGTTTAAAACCGTACAATAACAAAGACCAACATTCCTGCCAGACGTCTTGCACGGTGTGTTGCAGCGCTGACTGTACCGTTACGTGTGATACTTTGTCCTGTGCTGCATGCCATCGGCTGTGTAGATCGCTAGAATGTTTTCAAAGGCATAAAGAGAAAAAACAGACGAAAAGGGGCGCCTTCCCGTCGGAATGCGAAAGACGATATCAATGTAAAACATGTAAAAAACTCTTAATTCGTGAGGAAAGACCCCCTACCGTTCACGAATGCGGAGAGCGGAAATGTCCATGTTGCCAGGAATTTTACACCGGCGAACATTTGTTATCAGAGAGCGATTACAAACGACATCACGAACAAACAACTGATCTTTTTCGATTGTGAAACGACCCAAGATGCCTTACTACAGTGTGAAATCGGTTATCAACCGGCGCAAACGAGATGCAAGAAATGCAAAGATAAAGACCAGAAATGTCAACAGTGCAAACTCTGTCGAAATTGTAGCAAATCCTGGTGTGGATCGAAAGAACACCTGGTAAATTTCATCTGTATGCAGACGGCTTGCACTCATTGCAAAGATAAGCAGTTATCAGAGGATCCCAAATGCTCGTTCTGCGGTGTTCGTTGCCCACTCTGCTCTCGTCGGAAAAAGAAAGAATTCGAGAAAGAACCTTGCCCTAACACATGTGGATTTAGGGAGAAAACATTCAACGGTAAAACGGCGACACAAGAATTTTGTCAGACCGTTTTTTCGGATCAGTATCAGAACGCGATAGTCATGTCGCACAATGGTTCTGGCTACGACAATTACTTCATTCTCGACTGGTTGATTTCCAATTCTGTACGTCCCGATATCATTTTTAACGGCAGTAAAATCATGTATATGCTGGTAGGCCGAGGACTGAACATTCGAGTATTGGATTCGTTAAACTTTCTGCCTATGAAATTGGCGAAGATTCCGAAGGCATTTGGACTGACTGAACTGAAGAAAGGCTATTTTCCACATTATTTCAATAGCGACGAGAACCAGCAATACGTAGGACCGTACCCGGACGTAAGATTTTACGGCTGCGATTACATGGACACAGATGACAGGACCGAATTTTTATCTTGGCACGAAGCCCGCAAAAACGAGACATTTGACTTTGCAAAAGAAATGAAAGAATACTGTTGCAGTGATGTCACCATCTTGAGAGAGGGAATTTTGAAATTTCGAGACTTAATGTTAGAATGTACGGGAAAGAAAATCGACAGCACTGACCCGAAAACGGGAAAAACACTAACTACATTCTCCGGAGGTGTTGACCCTCTAGACTTTGTCACCATAGCGAGTGTGTGTATGGGTGTTTACAAATCAAAGTTTTTGAGAGAGGAATATGAAGTAGAAGTCACGACACCCACTGCAGACCACGTCGCGTGGAAACGCATGAGGTACACGAACAAAGGATTCGACGTGTGGCACAACGAGGAATGGCTGTCCTCAAACGAATATCTGACGAAACATCCACACCATAAGTTAGGAAATAAGAAATTTGTCAAGAGCCCCATCGCACACGTCCCATCTGAAGGATATACCAAGAGGTTTAATCACAGCAAGATATCCATTGCCTGGCTCGAATGGACCATGAGAAATGAAAACATCCATATCCAACACGCTTTAAATGATGGTGAATTCAATATTCCCGGGACAAAGTTTCACGTCGATGGTTACTGCAAAGAGACGAACACTGTGTATGAATTTCTAGGGTGAGTAGACTTTTAACGGCTTCATAAACTTACCGGCCCGGGGGCGGGGGCGGCCGCGCGCGCCGTTACGGAAACGCGGCATGAATATTTCAAACAGAAAACGCCGTTACAAAAGAACGCGGTTTAAATAGTTTCCAAACAGAAAACGCGTGCTCCATAACGCGTTATTATTAGCGGGCGTATTGAAAAGACGCGATTTTGGTATAAACTGTAACCATTTTTAACTTGCAAGATTGTTGATTTTTTTCAGTTGCTGTTACCATGGATGTAAAATCTGTTTTCCTCAAGACAGATCGGAAACGAAACATCCACTAACAAAACAGTCCATGGAGGAGCTTTACGTTGTCACCAAGAAGAGGAGCTGTGTTATCCGTCAACTTGGTTATCGATATACTCAGATCTGGGAGGACGATTTCGTCAAACAGACTAAAACGAATGCAGATTTAGACATTTATCGATAATATGGACCTGACGGAACGTTTGGATCCAAGATCGGCATTTATGGGTGGGAGATGTAACGGGACGAAATTACATTGTAAAACCCAAGAAGGAGAAAAAATCAACTATGTGGATTTCACTTCTCTTTATCCGTGGACCAACAAGTATTGTCGGTACCCCGTAGGTCATCCCGAAATACTCACTAGCAATTTCAAAGACATACGTCATTACTTCGGCCTGTGTCAGCTGAAAATATTACCTCCTAGGGGACTCTATCATCCCGTTTTGCCGTATCGATGTAACGGTAAATTAACATTTCCTCTCTGTAGAACGTGTGTAGAAAGGCAAAACCAAAACCCATGTCGATGTACGGAAGAGCAACGTGCCATAACGGGTACGTATGCTACGCCAGAAGTGCTACTAGCTCTAGAAAAGGGATACACAATTTTGAAGATATATGAAGTCTGGCATTTCCCGGAAACAACCCAATACGATAAGGAATCAAACGATGGAGGCTTGTTTACGGATTACGTGCAAATGTTTCTCAAAATCAAACAGGAGAGTTCTGGATTCCCAAAGGACTGTAAAACTGAAGAAGAAAAAAGAGAGTACATTCGGCTGTATAAAGAAAACGAAGGTATAGAGCTCGAGTATGACAACATCAAGTGGAATCCTGGTTTGAGAAGCCTGGCAAAGTTGTGTCTGAACAGTTTTTGGGGCAAATTTGGACAAAGATTAATACTGAAAAGACATTCCTTCTTCCACGAATCGGAAGCAGACAAGTTTTTTCAGATCCTCTCTGATCCGACCAAAGTAGCAGAAAACTTTCGTATCGTTTCAAACGATACCATACAATTGGAGTGGACACAGAATACACTTTTTCCTCCTGTCGACGTAAAAACAAATATCTTCATTGCCGTATTCACCACGATGTGGGCACGTTTAAAGCTATACTCTGTGCTGGATTTGCTCAAAGAGAGAGTTCTCTATTATGACACCGATTCGTGTGTGTATTTGAGTCGACCAGGGGAGCTAGAGCCGACACTAGGTAATTATCTGGGAGAACTTACGTCTGAAATATCACCCCGTGAAGGTCACATCGTGGAATTTGTTTGTGGAGGACCGAAAAACTACGCATACCGTACGTTGACCAGTGAAACGTGTAAGGTGAAAGGTTTTACCTTGAACTTCACAAATTCCAATATAGTCAATTTCGAAACCATCAAAGACATGATAACGCGTCACCGTTCCAGTTCTAAAACTTTGATAAACCCTACCAAAATCTCTAGACTCTCCGACGAGAGAAAGGTGTACAGTAGAGAAGAGAAGAAGAAGTATAGCATTACGTACAACAAACGCGTGTTATTAGATGATTTCGATACAGTTCCTTATGGATATTGATACATCAAACGCTTTAAAGTCAGCAATTTTTATTTCATGTCAATCATGTCAGTATTGTATCATGCAATAAAGTCAATATTTTATCCAATTTAGTCTTTTCTTTTTGTGTCGAATGCCTGGTACAACGTCTCGTCTATTCCGTTTAACAAACAATCCTGCAGACTGTGCCTCGTGTTTCCCCTTATGACCGGCGGTCGATCCATTCGGTGCTTGTAGTTTATCCAAAGCATCGAGAAATTCTTTACTGCCCACTGGTGGTTTGCTTTCTTCGCCTTCTGGAGACATAGCATGGTGAATAATGTCCACGATATTAGACCCTTTAATCAATTTTCCATCGATGATCAGTTCCAAATTCTCGTTATGATCAAACACGCCTTGCTTCGACATACAAGAATAAAGTAGGCCGGCTTTCTTTTTCGTTTTCTCGGGAACGGTCAGAACCGAATCAATTTTACGAGCTGGACTTTCGTTCTGGTCATTGTTTGGTTCCGTCAAATTATCTTCGACTTTCGTCTCGTCCCGTACCTTAGTGTTTAGTGGTTTTTTGGTTAGGTTTTCGTAGCGGTCTTTCGATATCAGCACGAGTTCCTGTGCCATCACTGTTCGTCCAATAGGGATAAAATAGGTTTTATCAAAAGTGAAATCAGGATCGGATTCCTCACCAAAATATTCTTCTTCCGTCTGTGTCCAACCAACCGAGAGCACAACGCACGAATGTGAAGCCTGTGTGGTCGCAGCTTTCTTATATGATGAGGACTCAACTCCACCACACCTCTGTAAATATTCAGAGCGATTTCCGATAACATTTCGATTTGATCGTTGGTGGCGGATTGAATCAACACTTTACGTTGTCTGGTGTCTGCATCGTACAAAAATTTAAGGAATGTACTGTGCGACCTTATCCTTAGCGGCATTTTCTCGTACACTGATGGAAAAACTCACTTCCCATCGATTTTATTGTTTTGGTGCATAGACTATGGTGACGTCATCACATGGAAAAATGGAGGTACGCAGGCGATACTTCTTGTTCGTGTATGGAGACAAGTCGCACACGAGATATCCACCGAGGGGTGTACGGCTAATGGCTTTTTCGTATGCTTCCATGAAATATTTCACCTCACCTGGGAATGCCTGATTGGCGAAAGCCATGATCTGTTTTTTATCTCTGTTATTTCTCATAATACAAAAGATATGGACATTTAGGCTAATCGACCTAAAATGTGTCCCCTTTTCAAACAGATTTTGAGTAATGAATATCACGGAACAGTTACGATGGTGGGAGGTGACGGTGACCAGCTGTAAAGCATCCTCACTTTTACTGATTTGCCTCATCATGTCATCCAGAACTATGACGGTGTGTCTATCAGGATGAGTCCATTCCATTATATCATTCCGGGACGGTACACCTTCGTGCAAAATAAAACTGGACAGTGATCTTTCTGCTTGTTCGAACGCAGGCTGAAATTCAGTGTAACAATATATTATTTTGGTAGGTGGCGTCTCGAACATGTCCGATGCATATCGCAATAACTTCATGACAAACGTTGTTTTACCACTCTGAGTGGCCCCAGAGCAGGCCACCACGCATGGACTAGGGAAGGGTAGTATTGGATTAGATGTTTCCATGCTGGTGTTGGTTAAAGGTATGACGGTATCAGAGATGGAACATACAACTAAATAGTTTATCTACTTTTTATTGACACATATTATAGTATTCATTTACAAAGCTAAATACAATACGATCGTTTACATTTACATTTGAATCAAAAAACTTTACAATACTATCAATTGACCAATTCAGACATATATTTAGCATTAAAAAGGTTAAAACAAAGAAGCCACAGCGTGAAGAGTGCTTTGATTGTACTGGAACACTTAAACTTTGGTACTGTTTGACGTTAGCATTCAAAAACTCCTTCAGTTCTACTCCATAGAATTCAGGTGGTCTACCAAAACTGTCGAAAAAGATCCCACTCGATGTGTTTTCTAGCACTATTGCAAGCCAATGTTCTCCGGGTCGATCGTACTTGTCACTGTTGACGATGTAGGTACTGGGATATCTGATTCCATCCGTTGGCAAGTTGTTTCTGGCATACACTCCTCTTAGCGATCGCTGTATACATGGATTTGATCTGATGGCGCATTCTAATTCGTATCCATTCATGGTTGAACGTAACGAACGTTACGTGAACTATCTATTTCCAGAAATGAATCGAATATTCCAAAAGCTATGCAGGTGACGGCTGTAGCAAGTCCTGTGCTAAATTTCATTTCAAGTCTGACGTTTCCATGTTTGACCAAGTTTATATAGTCCTCGCCCAAACTGTTGGGGTCTAAAGTAAAAGCGTACAAGGTATAACCCTTTCCAAAGTCTGATCTTGTGATGGTTAAACCAGCATCTTTATTGAGTTTTTCACATGCTTCAAACAAATTCGTGTAAGCAATCGCATATTGACGGTTATCGCCGAAGTCTAACTTCAATGGTCTTGCCGGTACACTCTCTCCATTGACGTATAGACCGACGTCGGTGGCATTATAATGATTGAAATTGAAGGGATTGGTTCCGTAAGTGCCGTTTCCACTATCTTGCGATATCAATCCAACGACCAATGTGCTGGGGCGGACGGTAAACAGATTATCCCAAATGAACTCGCTGGAGGCTTTGTTGATGGTGTTCTTTTTCACTTCCGTACGTTGAAAGTAGTACCGCGCTGGTGTCTTCTCGATCTGCTTCATGTGATTTACTATGATACCAGGATCCACTTTAATTTTGCAGGCTTTATACACGATATCAAGCAGTTGCAACTTGTACGAGGGTGAGGTTTCGCCTGACACACAAAAAAACGCATTGCTTGAACGATAAAGTTTTATGTACAAATCTACACCTTGGATTAGATAACGGTCCAGAGAAAATATATCTTCGAATAAAGGACCTTCTAATTCAAATTCTCTGCTTGCCTTTAGATAGTCCCGACGAAGAATTAGGCCATCGTTGTTTCCCGCTTTCCCGTCCGTGGCTGATAAATCGCCTGAATCTTTCATAAACAGTTGAGATTGTAGTTGTGATTTCTGCTCGTCGCTACCGCTGGATAGAATCGTCTTGAGATACGCTTTCCAGGGATAATTCGAAGTGTTCAATGAAACTAGTTTATTGTTCATATACACATCCATCTGAGACCACATAGCTTGTAGAGGTAAATTCACTATGCTGGTGGTATCATCCTCGTCAAATGCAGAGCCATCGCCTTTTACTAGTTTTGCACGAACGTACAACCTACTTCGTCTCAAATCCATGTATTCGGGGCCCTGTCCAGAGACGAAAAATTCTACCGTAGACACATCCGCTGACGTAAAGTTGGACGTTGGTCTTGTTTCCGAATAATAAATTTTGTCGACGGCAACTTGATTCTTTGGTTCATCGAATAGGTCCAGCTCCATTGGCATGCCAATTTCTTTATTTTCCTCGTTCAAGTACGCCATTACTTCTTCTTGAATATCTGGTCGAATATAGATGGTTCAATATCTATGTTTGGTTTGCGTGATCTTTTATGTGTTTTGGCTTTACCTCTTTTCGTTGTTACTCGTTTGGGTTTCCGATTGGAATGTTGTTTTTTCTTGATTTCTTTCTATTTATACTGCCAGACTTTTCTTTTCTGATGTGAGGCTGGGCATCTTGTCTTTGCTGTCGAAGTTCTGATTCCGCTCGATCCTCAATTGCAGCTGTTGGAGCCACCTGTTCGACAACAGCTTCGTTTTTCGGAGCATTCTTTCTGGGAATAACGAAGCGCTTTCTTCGGAAGCGTCTTGAGAGGCCTCCTCCTGATTGATTATTTTTTCGCTTTTTGATATTGCTTCCCTTCTTCATCGTCGCTTCCCATACCAATGCATCGCTAACGTATGGTGACCTTGCCATCGCTATAGAAAGGGATACTTTTTGAAATGAAGTGTTATACTGGCCTCTTCGTTGATGAATGAGCTTGGATGTCCATCGCTGTCGGTTATATATATACGAATCTGATTGAGCTGACCCAGCCGCACGGGAACATAATATGGGGTGCTGAATATCAGATGCGCTGTCATGTGTTTTTGTCTATTTTTGGTATATTGTTCTGTTTCGTCTTTGCTGATGCGAATCTTCCGTAGCAGAGGATGTTCGGACGATCCGACAAAACTTTCTTCACAGATATTTGAGTATACATAGACATCTTCAATGTGCTTTGAACTATCTTTGTAAGTGATGCTGAATTCCGTCAAAGCAACTACCCAGTACCCTTCCAAAAGTACCATTCTATCCAGCTGAACAGTGAAATCATGGGGTGTGTTTTTTTCAAACAAACTTGAACCGTCTGACGATTTGAGAACCATACGTACGCTCATCTTTATGATGAATGGTGTACTTCTTAGAAAGTCCGTAGTATTTATTCATTCTGAATGTCGCTCAATGGAATCCAAGAATCAAACTTTTTAGGGTAACCTAACCATCGAACCAGTGCCTCCTGAATTCCTTTCCGTTTTCGTTTTCTGATAATCTTTTCAATTTTCCAAACGGCGTTTTCGTCCTTGTTTACTTTTTGCAATTCGGGGTGATAAAAAGATCCATCGATATTTTCATCTTTCAGATCTTTCAGCTGATATATTGGAATGCCTTCTCGAAGATACCGACGTCGAATCTTGAAGACCTCCTCAGTCCATTTCTGATGGTATTCACGTTGAAACGGATATCGCTTGTACGAGATCCTTACAAGATCACCAATTTTATACTTAAACTTTGGCTTTAACTTTCTTTTCTTCTTTTGTACTTTTTTCAACTCATTGGTCTCATTTCTTCTCTTTGGAGGATTCCTGGCTAAATACGCACTCAGTCGAACTTCACCAGCATTCTGTTTATTGACTTGGGATGGGGAAAAGTTCCAAGTGAGCGATGAGGCCTTCTGTTATAGCTTAGTACCAAGTCTTGAAGGACGTCAATGTATTTGTACGTTTGCTTGTGTCTGAAGAACCTATACATAACTTGTTTCATTGTCTTAATCGAGCGTTCAACTATAGAAGCCTTAGTCTCATTTTCAGCATAGTATGCGTTAATATCTTCCTTTGAAAGGAAGTCGCGCATGTATTTATTTTTAAACTCCTTTCCTAAATCTGATCGGATAGAGTTTGGTTTACGATCTCCGGCAAGAATTTTCTTCAAAGCTTCCAGGACGCTTTTGTGTGTTTTATCTTTGATAGGTTCAACCCACAAAAAGCGGGAGAAAACGTCAATAACAAATAATAGAAATTTGTTCCCATTATTGTGAGATTGAATGTTTCCAACGTCTGCTAAATCCATTTCCCACAAGGCATCTATTGTATTGACGACATATCGATTCCTCTGAAATTTACGTACAATATTTCTCGATAAGCTGTAAGAATCCTGGTCTTGCAACCATTGTTTTATTTTATGTCTTCCGATCTTATACTTTCCCTCTTGTTGGACTAAACGGTATAGTTTATCGGAACCAGAAAACGATGCTGGGTGTTTTGGATCATACCAAATATCATGCAAATAGTCTGTATAGTCTGACGAACTCATTTTGACTGATAGGATAACAAGATGACATTGTATACTTATAGGTTAAGTTTTGTAGATTTTTTTTTGTTTTGTTCTGTAGCTGTAGTATGATGGTTTCCATTTTCGTTTTGTTTTACATGTTTTCAAACGTTATACATCCTGTTATATACTTCTTTTTTTATGGCTCAGAAAGACGCAACATGTGGTCGTTTGATATTTTTATTTAGCATACACATTCACATATATATTAAACATTATAATTGTACATCATTTCAGTCCACACGTATTAGTACAGGGCATTTTCAGCATGTTTAACAGCATCGTTGATATATGGTGTTAGTTTCTGAAGATAATTCCACTGTCTTTTGTTCACATGGATTCCTCTTGTGGTCGATTTTTCTCCGATGAAATGTCTTATGTCAATACGAACTTGCCGTTGGTATGAACACACGGTCAGTTTAGATTGTCCTGGTAAATCGAACCGCTTGATATACTTGCAAAGTGTATCGTTGACTTTTCTATCCTCTGGTGTTGCAGTGATCTTAACACAGTCAGAGTGGTTTTGGAAGGAATTACGAGTCATATTACTGGTAATTGCTAAACTTGTGGACATCATGGCTAGCAGTACCACAACTCCAGTCCATTTCAGAATGTTGATGTGGATGTTATATTTCTCGTATAATGAGGATAAATTGGAAACGATGCTAGGCTGGGAAGACATTTTTCTACCAATTGTAAATTTAATAGACTCTCCAAGTTTATCCATCATCACGTCTTCACATGATAGTGAACGAGAAGTCATGTTGATACCATCAAGTTCTGTAGCTAAAATGACCATGTTTGTATTGATTTTCCTTATTTATACATGTTGTCAATATAATCACGCTAGTCACAGTTTGCTCATTCAAGTCCACTAAATGGATTACAATAAGTACAGTTAAGCATTCCTTCTTGATTTTGATGATCGTCCCTTAGTATACAGGGTACGGTGCTATCCATCTCTGGTACAGCTTCTTTTACACTGCTAAATGTCCCTTTCAGTGCTTCCCATTTATCGTAGGTCAGTGAAATCCCCTTTTTGGTGGGAACTGATATTTGAGATTCTGGTGGCATCCATTTCTGTCGCACATCAACGGTGGGATAATCCCTTCCTACAGTAACATAAACACCTTTACCAAGATGGAATGTCATTTCAGGACCGTCATCTTCAATCATACGACCTATAGCAGCTTCTATTTCATCTACATACATCTCCAGTAGTTGCCACTGTGTTAATCGTAAGGCAATTCCCTTTTTGGTAGGAACGAAGATATCGGCAGAATTTTTATCGTACTTTCGGATATGAATCAACACTTCACCATCCCATTCATTTACGACGACAAAAATATCACCTCCGATATTGATCATGCAGCGTTCTTTTTCCTGAGTGTCCACATTTTTATCTTCTTGTGAATATTTGAACAGCCTAACTAAGTTACTTTTTCCTTCGGCTATGAGAGCTGAGCAAAAGCCATCAAATGCTTGAGGTCCTCTTCTTTGCAGAGTTGCTATCAACTGTCTAGCTTTTGAATATGAATTTGTACCCGAAAGAATTTCCTCTCGTTGCTCATCAGTCAGTATTCCATTCTGGTATAAATGATCTGTTACAGCATCTACTGGAGTTTCTCTCACCAATTTTACGTAATTTTGTTGAAGAGAATCTTTGTGTTCCTTCTCCATGTTGCCTGTATATGTGTTGGACTAAAAGTGATGTGTTGATGAATGAAATCTTACCATTTTATACTAAAATAGAAGGCTTGATTGCACTGATTAACTTGTGTGTGGGGGTCATCACTTTTGGTTATTTGATTTGGGGGTTATTCGTTTTCAGCAGTCTGTATATTTTGTCTCTGTGTTCATGTGATAAGATAGGTGTGATAATCGTTTCGCATGCTTGAATACGTCTCTGAAAACGATGGCGATCTATTGCACATTGAATCCAGTAACCTTTCCTTGCTTCTCGATATGCATAAGACCATGATATCATATGGTGGATTTTCTGGATTTTATCTTCTGGTGGGAAGTGAATCTGAAAAAAAAACAAGAATGATCAGGCAAAATCAGTGAATTTGAAATCAAGATGTTTGAGTTTTTTTTGCATTGACTTACTTTCTTCATATCTTTAGAAAGTACATTTGACATCTTACTACGTGAATATTCCAAAATATATTGGTTTTTGGGAGCCTTAGATATAGTATTTAACTATAGAACCCCCAACTGAGAGCTGGGGAATATCAAATGACCTGTTAAGGTATAGCCCCATTACCTCGTTATAATTTGGGTCATACATTATGACCCCTGGATACTTAGCATGTCCTTTTGGGGGTATACCCCAACCCTAATAATCTTAGGGTTCTAGTAGTCCTGTACTTATTGACCCCTTTGAGGTATACCCCCTGTACTTATTGGCCCTTTGGGGTACACCCCCTTGTACTTATTGACCCTTTTGGGGTATACCCCAGTCCCTATATTGACTAGGTCTGGGGGTTGTATATCTCTTACTCTACTGATGTGATTCAAAAGGGGTTTTAAATGGTCAGCTCTTCGTTTGGGAGACTTTTGTAACAGTTTATTGTTCAGTTATCCCTTGTTTATACAAATGTATCTTATAACTCTAATACACAGAAAATAAATCCAACTACAGACCCGATAGTGTATTACCCATTTGTAAAAAATATATGAAAAGGTTCTTAAAATCTAGTAAGCTGATTATTTTGATAAGATATTCAATCCTTTTTATGTGCTTTCAGACGTGGCAATGGATGTCAGACCGTACTAAAAGACTGGCATCTAGCCCTGGATAAAAACCAATAGGCCTACAGCGCAGCATTAATGGGCCTCTAAACTGGGGCAATTGATTGCAACTCATAACCTATTGGCTTGACATATTGTCAGTATATGGTATTTCATCTTACTCCGTATCTTCTGAAATCTAACATGTCAAACAGAAAACAACAAAGTAGAGTTATGAAGATAGCTGACATCCATAAAAGAGTACCGTAAGGATCTATCCTGGGCTCACTTCTTATTTAATATCTTTATCAATGATATTTTTTTTCTTCGTCACTAAAAGTTTCTCAAGATATATAACTATACAGACGACAATACGTCTACGTCTACGACTACGTCCTCGGTCAATACATTTTCAGGTCTATAAATCCATGTATTGACCTCACTGTAAGGGTATAATTGTATAATATTCCTAGTGCTCTTTCTTTCACTTTTCTGGTATTTTGTTTGTGTTTTGTTTTGTTGTTTTTGTTTTTTTGAAATTCTATCAGTACAGGGTTTTTAAATTAAGAAAAACTTTTTTCAGTCCTAGAAAACCACAATGACTCGGATTTTTAAAGTTTTACCGACATGATTCTAATTTTATTTGTTTTGATTACATTTCCGGTTAAAAAATCCCCACACATTCCGTAATCAAAATCTGTTTTAATAGACTTCTTGAACTGTTATTTACGACAGAAGATGTCTTTCCCGGTTTTCTCTTACGCATGGTAAGGATATCCTATAGTTGGCGATCTGAATACTGGTATACCAATGTTGCCAACAATATCCTATGTAATTTCTGATAAGTAAGTAAGTAAGTAATTTTTAGCTCACCTGGCCAAAAGGCCAGGGTGAGCTTTTGCCATCACTTGGCGTCCGTCGTCCGTCGTCGTCC
>JAOXYH010270651.1:0-15194 GCA_028566455.1 Botula fusca | reverse complement strand
GAAAAGGGTTTTTAAAAAATTCTCCCCTGAACCACTAAACCAGTCAAAACATGGCAATGATGGTACCTAGGTGGTCAGCTTTCACATTTACGTCTGGATAGTCTGACCTTCATCCAAGATGGATGCCATCTAGCGACATACAAAATGTAGATTTAACAGAGGACCCTATGGAAGAGGTGTTCTTATTCTTCTAGTGAGCCGATGTGATGCAAATATGGCTTGGATGGTCCTTTTTATGTCAACTTACTGACCCAAACCTCCATCCAAGTGACAGTCATCAGCAAGCATTGTTTGACCATAGTTACTCTATAGGAAAAATGTTTTAAAAATCTTCTTCCTTCAAACAAGTGAGCCAGTTTAAAGAATACACGGTATGAATAGAATTTGATTGAACCACTTTCAAAAGTGTGTCTTGTGACTCTGACCTCTATCCTATGATGACTGCAATCAGTGGACTAATTTTGACATAGGACCCTATGGGGATAATTGTTTGCAAATCTATTTCTCTGGTACTAGTATTGCAATTTGAAGCAAACATAACTTGGACGATCTTTAGGTGGCCAAACTTTCATACATGCATACATGTTTTATACTGCAAATATGTGACCCTCTTAAGAGGGTCATGTATACCAGGTGAGCGATGCCGATCGGCTCAGGTTAGCCTCTAGTGTCCTTTTTGTGGAAAAATTAAAATATCGTAAAATTTTATAAAACTAAGGTTCATCTATGCAGTTATGTGTATGATTAACATTACAACCATTAACGGTCTCCTCACTCAATTCATTACATTCATAGATCAGCTCGTCAGAACGAATTAGATTTTAGTTAATATTTCCTGTCGATACATTTATCGCTATAATTAATTTTTATTTATTTATTTACTGTTTTAGGATGAAATAAATTATAGTTTTATTGTTAATTACCGTGATTTTAGCATAGATTTTACCCTCTCAGTGTTGCAATTGCTCACTTTTTTTCAAGTTGCAATTCGAACTGATCTAGCAAATTGCAGAATTGGTAGAGCAATGCCAATTAAAGCTGTGCAAAAGCAGCAGCACACTTACAAATAGAATGAAGCTAAAATCCACTTACATATATTATGGTCACTTATATACCGTTGTTGCAATACAAATATAACGAAAAAGAATTTGGAGGGGAATAAAAGAAATGATAATTTTGTTAAGAAAGATGACTATTTGACTGCGCATTATCCGTAAAAACTGCATCTGTGCTAAAATACTATTTGAAATGATCTGTTTTAGTTTTTGCATATTGAGTAAAAACAAAACATTCCTTATAAGCAAATTGTGATAAAGTTTATCTTGGACACCTCTTGACAAAGTAGTCTTACACAATATCGATGTTATTAAAGTTTATGAAGGTAACTACTTTTTTTCATTGCAGACATAATTCATTTCTAGATTCAATAGCTTGTCAACTAAACTAATTTCGAAAAGTAAGCATATAGTGTTTTTAATGCCGACTACTTCTTCACAGGTAAAAACGTTTTCCTTTATACATAAAACTGTTATTCACATCGCTGATAGCAAGAAACCTTTCGACAAATAAGTTATTTCATTTCGACCAACTGTGCAAGTGGACTTTAAAATTTATTTTTTCCAATTTCGCCCTACCTGTGATATTTAAATTCTTTATAATGTATTAAAATATTCCGTCTATCCGAATGATTCGTGATTTTTGTTTCGAAAAGTTAACCGAATCAACCGGTCTGTGTATGTGAAAGTTAAGGTATATACTATGAATAAATAGTCATATTTTCTATAATTAAGTTATATCAACTCAGTGTTCAAAGTATGGCGTACACAAGTCAACTTTCTAATTGATCACTGAAGATTGAAATGTACGTTTTTACGACTTATTATTGGCTTCTTGCACAATTTATATTGTCTTTTATAGTTAGATAAATGATATTAAACCGAACTAAAAACCCATAATTATACAAACGATAACAATAACGAATCAACTGACAAATCACGGTAACATGAGTTGGCTTATCGCAAACTGAACGGGGGCGGGAGATTGATGGCAACTTTATTAACATGTAACGGTACTTAATTTGGACAGGGCTACTACGGAGAAGCGGAAAATCTACGTGCCAATACATGCGATTTCAGCTTCTACTATACATAGTACTTTTTCTCAGTATTCTATCTTTAAGGACTATCTCATCACACCAACCCCAGTGACCTTGCAATTATGGAGACCACTGACACAACCACTACTGCTCAATACGCGGACTTAAAATTCTTCATAACAGTCCATTTAAATCTCAATTTAATGACAAAGGTAATGATTTTAACTGTCCAGTCATTTGCTTACCCTTGCTTATAAATCAAGCGATTCGATGTTAATATCTCATAAGTAAAACTACAAATCGCTGTTAGTTTTGACTCGCCTTACATTCGTCTTCACGGATTTCTCCACTTTCAATGTTATAGGTCCCATAATTACAGGAGGACATGCTTATTCTTCCGTCGCGCCTATTATCGCTTCCTGCTTTTTCATGGGAATTCACATTGCTAGTGCATTAGTATTTGTATTGCCTTCTTTATATTTCTGTTGTTTGCTATCTTGTTTTGATGTTGTTTTTTGTCATATTTAATCTGTATTTTTACGTTTGAGCTCACTCTCTGGATTTAAAAACACAGTGTGCTACATTGTATACTGATTTTTTTAACCGTTGAATTTGTTGCTTCGGTATATCCTATCCTTGACTATAAAACATTTAATTAAGAACTCATTTTCATTTTAGATCATTACGAGCGAAGAAGTTGTTTACGGAAAGCCCTTTTTGCCTACTGTAATGAGACAATAAAAGCAGATCACTGTATAGACGAAAGTGTTCCTGAGGAATCCGACACCATAAAGTGAGTAACTACATTGTAAACATAAATATACCAGTTTATAGCTCACCTGGCCGCGTCAATCGTCCATCGTCCGGCGTATGTCGTCCGTAAACGTTTTAAAAAATTTTCCTCTGAAACCACTATGCCAATCCTAAACATACTTTGCAGGGATAATGTATGGAAGGTCCTGTATAAAGTTTCCTCATTTGGTGCCGATCGGTCACCAACGTTAACCAACATAGCTACTGTTGCTATGAATAGAACATAGGGGTAAAATGACCAAAAATTTCTTTAAATGGCTGAAATAGATTTCTTTTAAGTTAAAATAGGGTCAAATCTTAATTGTAGAAACGTGGTAAGGAGTTGTTGAACATATATTACGGCTTTTTCCTTGAACTTAGAACTTTTTGCCGATTTTTACCGATTAAGCAAATTAGGTAAAAATAAGTGAATAATTCTTTAAAAATCGTCTCCTCTGAAACCACTGGGTCAATCAGAACCAAACTGTTCAGGAATAATGTATGGAAGGTACTCTACAAAGTTTCCACAATTGGTGCCGATTGGTCAACCAACATGGCTGTCGTTACTCTAAATAGACATGGGGGTATACGAAATGACCCAAAAGTTCTCTAAATGGCTGAAACAGCTTTATTTTAAGATGGAACAGGCTCAGATATTAATTGCAGGAACATGATAAGGAGTTGTTGAACATATATAACTGGTTTTTCTGTGAACTTTGAACTTTTGTCGATATTTACTGATTATGCAAATTGAGCCAAAAAGTAAAAAATTCTTTAAAAATCTTCTTCCATGAAACCACTCAGCAAGACAAGTCATAGAAAAGTCTTCATTACACTGAAATGGTCAGATCACTCCTTATATGTCAATATGAACTGTGATAAAGAAATGTAAATTTTGACTACTTTTGCTGTTTTTGGCCAATTTCTTGATAACAATAACAGATAGACACTGTGAATAGCAAAAATGATGAGGAGGTCAAGCTTAACAAAAGTGTCGCCTGAAACCACTGGACAAGTTTGAAGCAAAATTGGCAACAATGGTTTGTTTATTGGCTGCTCTTTTCAGAGTATATCAAGCAGGTCACCCACTTGCAGGACCAAAACGAAATATTGTCAGATTGCCAACACAGATGAAGCTTTGTGTTAAGCTGCAATAAATAACACCCTTGAAAGTGCCATGCAGCTTTACAGGTGAGCGATACAGGCTCAGGTGAGCCTCTAGTATGACTAAGATATGTGAAGGTTGAAATTATTAGTTTTCATAAAAATGAAATTACGTTAGTATATTTCCAAACCCGCTTAGTTTTGTGCATAGTCTTTCAGCAGACAGACTGACAGAAAACGGATTGTTCTTAATGATCTTGATGTCAAGAACAAATCAAAAGAGCTTCTTTTATAGTAAAAGCTTTATTTGTTCATATATATATATAATTACAAAATTACTGATGTTTAATGAGAGTGAGTTATGTACAAGTCATCTGAAAACAACAAATGAAAAAAATAACATATCCCCTCCTTGTAAAACTTTGACCTACCTTCATGATAATTATTTCATTGTACCAGCTGACAACGCCTCTGACAACATTGTTATTGTCTACAAAAGACAAAATATCGACTGTCTGATGGGAGATGGGCATTGACATTTCACTCGACAACTTCATTTGTACATTAAGTACCATACCGAAGGAAAACATCATCAAAAATCGCATATCTGTAATACCTTCCTTTGTTATAATCGTATGCGACGACAACAAAATCCTCCCTTCCATTTATTTAATTCTAAACTTCATATGAGTTTATACAAACAGAGGTTTATCGCTTGTAGTGCACTACGAAGGCACTTTCCAAGCTCTAAGAGTTACCTCGATAAAGCCTACTGAACGAGTGAATCGAGTATGAATCGGATGTGGATTGTAAAATATTCTAAAGACTTGCAGGTCCTAAAGTAGCCTTACACATTGTAACGATATCAAAACTTGATTTCTCTGCTCTCTACACTACACCTCCACATGATAAACTAAAATCTGTTATCCGTGGTCTTATCCACCAATGTTGTCTGGACTAAAAGAGGTATACATCTGTATTCCTATGTGGTGCTAGGTAGAGAAAAGGCTTAATTCATCAAGAAGCACACTGATTCGACCAAGTATTCTTAGCATGCTGTAAATTCTAATCGAAGATATTTTTGAGTTTGGAGGACACGTTTTCAACAGACAATTAAAAATCTACCTGGTACGACCTGTGCACAGCTTTGGCCAATCTTTTCTTATATTTATACGAAGCGAAACTCGTAGAGGGGCTACTGCGGAGAAAAGGGAAGAAGCTAGCCAAATCCTTTAATTTCTATCCTAGTGAGCTTGAAATTAAAGAGAGACCACTAACATGCTCACTTCTGCTTCATTTTTACATACACAACAGTGGACGATCGAATCTAAACAATCGAATCGAAACTGTTCTAGTTCTCGTTGTTTGTTTCCACCCTGTCCCTGGATTCCGGTGATTATGATATTTGCCTTGAACTGTTGCCGATATTTTAAAGCAACGCGAGTCCTAAATTCCTAAACGAAAAACAAGTACAAGCAAAGCACATAAATTGGTTGATTAAATTTTAAAAAAATAAGCAAACAATACCTGGAGAAAAAGAAACGTCAACAATGTGGATCGATGTTTGAAGGAGAAGCCTTGAGCTATATCACAGGGAACGCAACCGAAATCTACTGCAATTATATAAATTATTTAAAAAAAAGAAAAAAAGAAAAAAAAACATCACAAAGAAGTTAGAACTCGTGGTTCTTATTGTTTATTCAAGCGCGTTTGTTCAATCCTTTTATTTCGATTTGTTTTATTTTATCTCGAGTCTCATGATATAAACAATCTTTCAGTATATCAAATCTGTATCATTGACCTTGAGTAGACATATTCGAATCTTACCATAAGTATATATATATATGGAAAGTGGACATCGAAAGCACAGACTTCATGTAATGACTTAAACCGCATATATCCCAACAGTGTAAGATCCATGATTCTTAGAATATTATTTAGGATGGATTATATTTTATTCATTAATGAAACTTCTCTTTTTTTTAAGGTTCGGGGATTTTGTGAAGATGAGACTGGGTAACTTTTATTTGGCACTTTCTCAGTATTATGGCGTTGCTGCAGGACTTACTATCAGGCTTTTGACCGCAGGTAAATTTTAATAATTAGAAAAATCTCTTCAGTCTGTGATTTGTTGTCTAAGATAGTATGACAACCTCAACAACATCTTGTTTTGAATGCGTTTATTCATGCAATGGCGTTCGTGTCTGTGATATGTACAGTGATTTTCAAAAAAAAAAAAATCTTGCCTTGAACTTTGATGTAATTTTGTCTTTCGAACAGCTGGATAGTTTTCACTGCTGGTGGTAGTATTCTCCCCGAGGTTAACCCGCTCCGGTAATCAACACTTCGGTGCAACTTGATTTGCTGTTCAAAATTTTGAAATTGTTGAAAACACAAAGGTTTTTCTACCCAAAGGCATAGGATTTCCTTAGTCTTATTTTGGTGCCCCTTTTTCGTTATATTTTGGGTTTATAAGCTCTTCAGCTTCTGAATTGATTTTGGGTTTGCATATTTTGGATAAGAGCGTCACTGATGAGTCTTTTATAGACGAAACGCGAGTCTGGCGCCACAAAAAAATTCTTGCCTTGAACTTTGATGTAATTTTGTTTTTTTTCTAAACAGATCAGAAATATTAACATATGAATGTATTCGACAGCGTTACATTAAGCCTTTCTCTAAAAAGAAACGATTTTTGTATCTCAAAAATGAAACAAGATGTTTCTTGACATATTGGATTTCACATCTCATCGGACTTCTTAACATGGATTCAATTAACACACCAGGACAAGCTTAAGCTTCCGAAGCATCTGTCGTCACTCACGGCTTTTGTAATAGTTCCCATTGCTGATGGCCATAGTTTTGTGTTCTCTTGATCTTTTACTCTGTCTCTTCCTGTTGTTCTGTTTTGGCTTCTGTGTTGTATTTTTGTCTTATTATTTCCTGTATTTTCACGGTTTCTCTGTGTTTCTGAGATGTCGTTTAGAATGCTGCCTAACATGTAATAATGTCTACATTTGATGTTTGAATTAAGATGAGAGTATTACTTAATATTTGAAAAAAAACAGCTCTCTGCACTGAAGACGAAAAATTTGTATTTTTTTCTATCTATGATCTAATGAGACAGAATTACGCAATATACATGTACAGAATTCAAATAATAAAAAAGTTACATTTTAGCTCGAAAGATTACGAACTACGATGGACTGCTACAAATTGTCCCTCCTGAAGGAATGGATAGTAAATTAGGATCAAGTGTTCATTATGGCGAAGTTTTTCTTTTCAGGACAGTTGAGGTGTGTTTTTATTAATAATAATAAATTGTTCGTTTAACAAACAAAACGTATGAAAAAAAATCATCTTAAAATATCGCATTTATATGTAGGCACTTTATGCTTCGTATTATATTAATCTTGCACATACTTATGAATGAATTGCTCCTTCTATACTAATATTTGATGATAACTAAAATTAATATCGATGTTCACATGTAAATTGTGACCATACATATATGTAACAAATGCTAAAATTAGATTTTTTGACAATTTCTTCATTGAATAACCTTAATCAAAATGTATCAAATAATTTCTTTAATTAGTATTGCCATTGTAAAGCAAGATCATAAATATAAAAATTTTAGATTCTATACAACGAACCTGTAAAATGCAAAAGCGGTTTTGTTTCAGGGTGATATGCTGTGTATGGGTATGGCAATGATACTGAATACATCGATGCCTTCTGAAGCTAGGTTATTGGATGTCTTTAGAAATGAAGATGAAAAAATGTAAGTTCCGTACTAATTATAATTTAAATATTAAAAAACAATCTTTTGGTGAAATGACTTTCAATAACAGAAAGTAAAACCGTAATTATCCAGAGTGCAAAGAGATATTACATTTAATGAATGAAAAGTAAAATGACAGTAAAAAGACCTTTATATCATTGTCTTCCAAACTGTGAAGCATTGATTTTTCTAAGAATCTTTCCTGTTGTTTTTGTTTGGGTTTTTTGTATTTTTTGTTGTTGTTTTTTTTTTGTTTTGTTGTTTTTGTTGTGTTTTTTTTCTGGCTGTCAGAGCTATTGTACCCAGTCAGTTTATTTTTCATTTTTTAGACAGGGTATACTGAGAGCGTCTTAATATGGTACTTTGTATATCGACAGGATTATGGAACAGACAGGTTTACATTGTTCGCTTTTCGTCGAATAAATTAGTATGTGTCAAAAAGATAACGTTTCTTGCATGCAGATTAAGATCTCTTAACATTTTGCTAAAACGCCACATGTTATTAGAAATCGGATTTCTGTCTTCAGCGTGCAAAATATGAATATCATTTAAGAAAACCGTTATCACGCCTCCATTTCACACCATCTTTTTTTTCGTTTCGCAGGATATATATTGTAACAGTAAACTGTAAATCTATATCAATGAGGAGTGTGGTTTTGACTTGTGAAGTTTTAGTTATCAATTTGTGAAATCTGGACAAATTTTAGACAGTTTCAATTTCATCTGAGTAATCCAAATGATTATTTTGATCTCTAGAGTCACTGAAGCACACATAATTAGAAATGACAGTGTTGCTATTTTATCAAATATGGGATTTGTGCTATCACATATTCCGAACGCCTGTCATTTTCATTTCGTCAGACGTTTCCGGTCCACGTGAATCATAAACAAGACCAGACGAGAAGTTGCCGAATGTCATCACCCTTCATTTACACCCCAGTGGACGTTACTCTTTAACCACCCAGATAATTATAGTTTAAACAGATGTACAGAAAAGAGGATAATATTAAATACAATTTTCAATCGAATTGCAAATTAAAGATCAGAGACCGTATGTAATTATTACACGACCCCTGCTCCCAGTCCATTAACAGGACGTAATACACTTTATTTTGAAACATATGGCTAAAATTTTGAAAACCGACAACCAAAGAAGAATAACGGATTATAAAAATACAATGAAATAGAAGACTTTAACTCTACACATACTGCAAATGTAAAATGATCAAGCAATGCAAATTGTATGAGTCCCTCTCTAAAAGACCGTAAAAATAGTAACGAAAATAAGAGTAACTTCGCATTGACCCTCGGTTTAATTTTTGGGCTGAATTATATAATAAAAACTACACTTCTAGACCTGAAATTATGCATGTAATTTTCATAGCTGAAGTGGTACGTCCCTACCAGAAAATCCGACTAGTTAGCCCAGGGCCCTCGACGTATAAAAGGTATTGAACACGAAAAGAAAGATTCATTGCTTAAGTGAATGTTTCAATCGACAGCTGTAACAAAGGTTATCGTTCTTTTTATACTTATCACCATACACATTTATTTGATTGAAAACCTCGAACACTGGAAAACGACGTTCCATCTTGAGTTGAATTATTGCCTAGAAAATGCAGAAACAATGGTTGAAGTACTTTTAGTTAAATGCAAAACATAGATTGATAAGCAGCTATTGTACAGTGGATTGAAGAAATAACAAAGTGTCAGCTGTACTTCATATACATGCATTCAGATTAATTCAGTTTTTTTTTTAGATTACACAAGTGCAGTAAAATTTCAGTAAAGCAAAAGATGTGTGTATAGTTCGTAACTAACAAATGACGAGACTGATTTTTTTAGCTGTATGTAGAGAAACTAACATAGACTTACTATCCAATTTACTAAAAAAATTAATCTCATAACAAACTGTAGATTTCACTGTTTTTTATCAAACTAACGACTCCTTTGTTCAATAAAACAATTTCGTAGCAAACTATATGACAACTATATAAATACAGCAACTCAATAAACTGGTAACCGATACATTTTTACACTCGAACACATAAAAGCCATGACCTTGTTATATTTAGGCATACATATTACTTCAGTAACATTCAAGTTTTATAAATAAAACAAACACACCTTTAAATTTTTGACAGTTATATCTAGCAAGACATTTATACATTTATTTATTCAGAGAAATAGTAAAATGTCATGTGTTACAGCCATAATGTTTTTGAATAGAATTAATTTTTGGGTTAAACAAAACATTAAACATCAGAAATGTAGTCAACAAGGTGCTTAAGGGTAACTAGCATTTCTTAAACCTTGGATATATGTCGCCGTACTATATTATCGTCAAAAGCAATTCCAATGCAGCGTTAATTTTACGTCAAATTTGATCGGACTTCGATATTATCAACCTATATGGTTGTTTCAGACTATCGCAAAGGATACTTTCGTTCAATTTACCATAAAATAAGATACTTAATTAACAATTGCGTAAAAGTATTTTATTTGAAGAGTACACAGTGTCAATTTGGAATCTGTCTCAAAATATATCATATTGTATCGCCAGCAAAACTCCATCAATTCCTAACTGCTACCGGAAGCTTTTCTCACACAGAACATATACAGGTACAAAAATGTTGTGAAATTCCATCAATGCAGCATTAATAAGGAATAATGAATGCAAAAGGACTACGCGTACCTGAATGAAATTATTGGCAGAACTTGGCAAACTTCTGATCGTCTCCAAATTTGATAAAATTGCGAAATATGAATGCGACAAAACGATTTCACTTTCGCCACCACTGGCATTTGATCTTAAAATCAATCTTAGCGTGAAAGTTTATACCATATAACCAAAGACATGTAAATTTGTCTCTGATTAAACTCTAACTTATAAACAACAACAAACAAATTAATTATGACGTTATTGTTATTCCTTTGGCCTTTCAATTTCTTTTTGAAACAAAATTAATATTTAGTATGCTTGTTTAACTTTTTATACAATTTAATTGTTAAATATATTGATAGCGTAATACATTGCATTTATTACAGATGACTGTATTTGTCTTGTATGTGCATTATTTCCTTATTGGTGCATTGTAGCTGTTAACCACAAAAGTAAAGTTGCAAGTGTCACTCTGTGGTCTTGTGGTTTCTTTGTTGCTGGCAGGGCCGAAAACAAGTACATATGAAGTAAAACAGAGAAACCTTAGACCGTAAAAATTCAATTACTTTAGAAATGTTTAAATTAATTTCAAGCTTGATACATGTTTTTCTTTTTTTTAGTATTTGTCTTCACTTTTGTCTCATATTACATTTATGAAAGTAAAAGATTTGATGTTGGTGTCGTTTGAGAAATGTTGAAGAAATGACATTTCCACTTTAATCAGTTGAATAAATTATTTTTTATTTGAATTTTGTTTACACCCTACGGTCATTTTGTTGGTATTTCGAAAGACTGCAAAAAGCGTCCGCCAACCAGAGATTTCGTTACAAAGTAGGTGTTCGTTTCCTCGTTGGCTATTATATAAATAGTGAATTGTCAAGATTTTAAAGAAGTTGTAATAAATACTGAAAATGGTGAGTTGTATCTTTGTACGAAACTGTAAAATAATGTTTTGTTTTGAACTTATTTAATTTGTCTTTCAACAAACATTTATAAAATGACAATATTAGTAAGAAGGATATACATGTATTATATACTGATTTTGATGATTTTGAGATTATGATATAATATATTTCATCTTTAAAATCAACGGAACGCATTCTTCAGATGGGTAATATATCTTAGACAGTAAATTATTTGTACTATGTCATTTTGAACCATCCATACTTTAATGGATATATATTTTTGCAGCTTCCGTTTTATCTTGCTATAGCAGTGGTTACAACGACTTATGCATTACCAAGGGATTACAAAATACCGAAAAATGTTTGTAAAAAATATCGTTACCTGTATGACCAGTGCTTACCTCCAAAGGACTGGATATGTGACAAGTTACCGCATGACTATATAGACGTTAATCCGTGAGTATTCCTAAAAACTATAACCCATACCAATTTGATATTTTAGTGAAAAAAAATACGGTGTGATCGAACCATTTTTTCTTTGGAATATTTACTGAAGTAGAGGGTTTGAGATATTGCTGAGCTATTTTTCAAAGTCAAATGTTACTGTTTAGGAAAAAAATATCAAGCAGAAAGTTTTGATGTACATTCTTTGAAAGTAGAAAAAACAGCGCGAAAGTCAGGTATTTTTAAGCGAAAAAAAAAGTTGGTCTATTAAAACGATGGAGGAAGATGAAATGAAATAGAAATCAACTTGCAAAGAAAATCCGGGATCAGGCTAAATAAGTATAATTTGATCTGATGAGCATATTTAAATGTTTCGTTTAATGTAATCATAATTGCAATGTCATTCACAATCCTGATGACAAAATGGTGAACTGAGAGATTTTTCATACAGTTCCTCATAACTAGTAGGATTAGACAAGGATATTAGCTTTACATACTACTTTTTTCAGAACTTTACTGAGACAAGAGCTGACGGCAGACGCTTCGGGTTTCCACTATCTAAAAACCTGCAGTCAGTGCATTGGTGAACCAAAGCCTTACAAGTAAACTTCGTTTATTTATGACCAATTAGTTAAAAGAAACATAAATCACATAAAAAGAATATTATCGTATTACTTACATAAATTTCTGCTATTCTTTGGTCTCATTTGACAAACAAATTCAGTTATCGTAAATGTTGACTGCAATCTTAACGAAAAACCTGCATATTAATTATATTGACTATTTTAGGCATAAATGATGGTGAACTAACGATTTTTAATAGAAATATATTAATCGTTCACTTATACAGCTGCAAATAGTATTAAACATATATTTCTTTTGTGGCTATTGATTCGCTTCTGAACCATGTTACATTTCACAAGAAATGATCGTACTATACTCTAAATTAAATAAAAACAGTAACACACGCAAAAACAATCTAGAAGTTGACTATACTGTATCTCAAAATAATATCTATAGACTCTCAGCTTTGTTGATAAATTACAATTTTAACTTTTACATTAGGAAGAAGAGGAAATATAGAAAGAAACCAGTATGCCGCGCCGTAAAAGTTCCAGTTGAATATGTGTATCGGCCCATTACAGACCCATTAACTAATGTGGAAATTAGTAGAGAAGTTTGTACCGTTGTTCTCAACAATCCTCCGAAAGGAAAAAGTGTCCAGAAAGTCTACGAAACTAAATGTTTCAATGGGTATGTTTAATTGTTGCTAAGAATTTGTCGCATGAATAATGTCCTAGGCAATACTAGTTTTTAGTATATTTTATAACGCATTATTATTAGCACAAAATTTGAATCTATTTTTAATCACTATACATGTATATATTAAAGCCCTAATTGCGGCTAATATATATGCACACCAAATTGAAATTAAAAATAGGTTTGCTCAGTCTTAATTTTGAAAAAGGAATAATATCAGATATTAGTATGAAGTTAAAATCTTTAAACCTCATTGTGTTTGTCAATTTCAAAGAGTAAACTTTCTTTTAAGTCAGAAAAAAAGTTTGTTCAAATTCTCAGAACATTTTAAATAGATTAAATGAGAAAATAAAGGGATAAAACTCTTTCCTTAAACTTCGAATTTTTTCCTAAAATCTCAACTTTTAAATAAGATACTAACACTTTAAAAGTTCTGTTTTTAGTAAAGTTTGATCTAAGAACATCAATAACTTACTGTCACAGAAACACGTCTGAGAGAACTTTTATTATTAATTGTAGAAACCCCAAAAAGAAGGACCATTATTGTAGATTTGACTATGGCTCATTCAAGGACTATTTCTGCAGACCAACCAACCATGTTAAAAGAACCATGTTAGTTTATTGTCCAAGCGGAAAAGGTCAATTAGAATACATGAAAGTGAAAATACCAACAGCTTGTAGCTGTGTCAGAGTGAGCTGTGCAGTACCGGCCTAGTAGAAATCCAGATGGCACCACTGTAGTACATATTAGGGCATGTGCAATATTTTTCATCATTTTCATGTTGTAGTAGAGATAAATGTATCATATAATTACACACAGAACAAAGTCCCAGTATAAATACGTAAACAAAAGGTAAATAAAGTATATTAAGACAACGAGTTATTGGTTTTAGTTTTTACTTCAACCCAAAAAGAAAAACCCCAAAACTGCAAACGCTTCTCTAGTTTTGATTTGAAAGCAGTCATTCCGATGCATTCTATGCCTAAGAGAGTCAGTGAGTTCCAAAACCAATAGCATTTTTGATGATCCCCTCATTTCGAATACAATGATCTACCTTCATGACAATTATGTCATTCTGCTAGCTGCCATAGATTTCAACAGTATTTTTTGTCTACAAAAGGTAAAATTAAAAGTCTGAAAGTTACTGCCATAAAGCCTTCTGAATGGATGGAATGACGAATTTAAAAAAATTAAAGACTTGAAGGAATATGTCTCCATAAGTGTAATAAAATTATTTTTTTTATTTATCTACTGTGCACACTACTCTGACTCGTGATCAACAGAAATCTTTTTATGATCTTATTTACCAATATTGCTGGACTAAAAAAGGGAGACAAAGGTACCCTTATCTGATGTCATATAAAGCATAGGACTTGCTTCGTCAAGAACCTCGCTCATGATAATGTACTACGAGGCTGGTGCCTTTAATATGCGGAAATGTTTTATTGTCAATATTTTTGTTGACTTTGGAGGACACACATTTTTTTCAGCATCAAAATTCCACTGGGAACGAACTGAGCCCTTCTTTGTTTATCTGTTCTTATATCTATGCGAAGTGAAGTCCACTACAAAGAAAAACGAAGAAGCAACCTCAGTTCTTTAATTTCAGCTTCCACTATGTAGATGATGTAATTTTTCTTCATTCTCTTAATTTTAAGTACTATCCCTGGCCTTATGTTTACAATCGACCATTGAAATCTAAACTTTATAAAACGTGAGGATTGTAAGCCATTTCTTTCTTATTAATTATATACCTGATTCTCTTGAATGGACAGCTAACCGAATATGACAAGTCACCTGAATTTTCAATGGTGGATGCTGTCAACGAAGCAGGGCATTCTTACACTTCTGAGGCACCTGATGTCACTCTTTTTTTCGTGAGATGTAACATTACTAGTTTTGACGTTTTTATGTTATGTTGCTCTCATTCTCTTTGTCAAGTTCTACTTTTTCATGTTTTTGCCTTGACCCCTGATTCACGTATGAACTTCTTGCTTCGATATTCTATTTCCGATATATATTTGCTGTGTATTTATTTATTTTCCTTTTGTGTTGATTGTTCTTACAGTTTACATTGTCTTATGATTTAGGCTTTTCGGATTTAATTTCTAATATCTGACATATTCTATACAAATGGTAAGTCTTCGGCA
>JAOXYH010269547.1:0-15223 GCA_028566455.1 Botula fusca | reverse complement strand
TAATCTATAATCTCTAGAAACTGTTATGAAAATAAAGTACACGACATCAACGGTGATTTACTATGTCTGGTATCTTGCAACATCAACACATGGTCGTGAGAAAGTAGAGAATCAAATAATGCATGAGGGAGTAATTAATTATCATCATTAACTTTTGTCTTTTTGATACTGAAAAATTACCATTCATTGACCCATTAATATACCAGAACATAACATCCCCGCCGACAAAATAAAATTTTTGCTACAAATTTTAGAGATGGGTCGATGCATGTAATTTAATGAAAAAAGAAAGAAGAAAAAAAAAGTATTTACAATAATGTACTAAAAATGAGATATACGAAAATAAACGAAAATTAAGCAAAACGACTTAACAAAACATGCTGCATATTTTGTAAAAGTACGAAAAATAAAAAACAAGGTAAAACACTTGACGCAAGTTCACTTGCCCTCTAATTCCTTTCCGATACATGTGATAAACAACATATAATTTGTCAGTACCAGTAGAGCTACAAAACTCTGAATGTTTCATGAAAAGCAAAAATTCGTCAACATTATTACATTTATTTCGCTTTCATACTTGTTTATCCATGGCCAGTAGAAAAACAAAGATTCACACACACATATAAACATAATGATGTGAATAATTAGTTTTCACGATGTATAATTTCTAGTACATTAAAGCGACAAATGTTAGGATATCAATCATGATCGAGAAAACAAAACAAAATAAACTTCAATCAAACTCCCTGATAATTGGAAAATCTTAACATGTTACCATTGCAGTTCAAATTAAACTTGGAAACAAATAAAGATCCAATTATTTCATTTAAAAAATATTCCTGAAAATGTCACACACAAAAAAAAAAAACAAAATTCTCATGAAAACTTTTCCTATCAAATAACCTTTGCGTTTATTTACAAAACTGGTTATAATGGATAAAAGTTTCAAATCAATGAAATCAAACAAAAATTTACTGTTACTCAAACGTCTTCACTACAAAATATTTACAAAAATTTACAAAAGAGGTGGTGGACGCTTTTCAATTGCAGATCTGGCTTTTACATTTAAACTAGAAAGGGGGACCCAGATCGCATTTTCGGCAGGTTCCCCGGAGACATGAACTAAATATTCAGTCTTTGTTCCATTTCTTCTTTGTGCTAACACACGTTTAATTTTATGAAATCCATCCGAATCAGATGATACGGAAAATGTTGGTGGAATGTCTGCAAGTGGATCCACGTGATCAGAATCTCTGAATCTGATTGGCTTACGCGTTTGTCTCTCGGAACGCCTTACCTCCTTAATTGGTTGATTGACATGTTCTTGAGCCGCCTCTGGTATCGTAGTTGTTTGCGTTTCGGCATTGACGAATTTAATGTCTCTCGTAGATGAAACAACTTTAAAATACGGCGATGGATTTGGATGCCTAATAAATCCCGGTTTAAGTCTATCTTTATGTACACAGTCATTGAAAAGTCTTTTCCCACTTGGGTCGCGCAACTGTACCATGTGTTTAGTTGGTATTTCTTGAATAACAAACGGTCCTGCAAATTTGTGTTGTAACTTTTGTCCTTGTCCGGTGGGTTGCTCGTGAAGGAAAACATAATCACCTTTTTCAAATTTGGCTTCACGTACATTTTTATTCACATTTTCGAGCATTGTCACTTGAGAATCGGTAATGTTCTGTTTCACTTCCTTTTGTATAATGTCAAGTTTATTCCTTTGGGAAGAAATGTACGACTGAACGTCTTTCGGGATTGATTGTAAGTCCCTCGGTATTAAATTATTTGTCAGTGGAAATTTCGGCCTCTGTCCATAAATAACTTCAAACGGGGAATAACCTAAACTTGAATTCACAGACGAATTTATTGCAAAAAGAATAGCAGGCATAACTTCGTCCCAATACTGAGATTTCATATAAGGAGTCAGTCGTTCAGCTAGATTAGAGTGTGTACGTTCACAAGCTCCAAGGCAGTGGTGCACGAAACTAGGTGTAAATTGCTGTTCCACTGATAACATTTTACAGACTTCTTTCGTAACCGCAGCGGTGAATTCTGATCCCCTGTCCGTAATGACAGTATCACAAATTCCAAAAGTCATAAATAGATTGAAAAATGCGTTTGAAACAGTTACTGCATCTTTATTCGCTAACGGAATCCCAACATTTAGTTTAGAAAACATATCAACTGCAGTAAAAAGGTATGAATTACCTCGTCGTGTTAAAGTCAATGGTCCATACAGATCAATTTGCCATACATCAAACGGTCGCGACGGTGTTGGATAAGCTGTGATTTTTGATTTCGACATGCGATTGGTATGCTTACGTTTCTGACACTCTACACACGATTTCACGTAATCACTGATAATTGGTGACATTCTTTCAAAATAGTACGATTCCTTAATTTTGTCTAAAGTGTCTTGTATTCCACCATGAGCTGCCATTGGTGAATCGTGATAAAGTTCAAGTATTGTTTTAATCAAACATTCAGGAACAACTATTTGGTAATGCGCTAGACACTTTGTCCGTCTTGCCTTTGCCACACGCGTATGAAATAAAATTCCATTGAACAATGCATAATCATTTTGTTGTAATAAAACCTTCCGTGCTAGTTTTTGAGACTTTGGTAACAGTCCAGACGATAAATTGTCAATAATTGGCATTAAATTTTTATCACTACGCTGTAATTGTATAAGCTTGTCCTGAGAAAAGTCAAAATCACGGATTAATGAGGCGTGAAGAATGTTTTCATTATCAGTCTCCATCACATCAGTTGTTGATTCATAAATATCTGATCGCTCTGTAATTGAATTGTCATTATGAGGACACGAACTTTCACCTTGATGATCAGCAGACGGAATGTTTATAATCTCTTGATCGGAAGTCGATTCAGGATTAATAGTCTCGTCAATTATTTTGTGTTGAGTGTCTTCAGATTGAATAATTTTAGTGTCATTGTCCGTAACTAATCCTTTTGAAATAGGTTCCACATGTACTGGTGATTTTGGCTGAAGACGCGGTGATATAGTTTTTGAATATCTAGGTGTTTTGAACAAATTTCTGTCTTTCGAAAATGGTAAATTGTCTTCTGTATCAGCGTCATATTCTGCAAATTCATTATTTAAAACTTTCACAAAATTCACACTTGGCTTTTGATTAATAAGTGATGATAATGTTTCGCCGGTCGGTAGTGTTGCAGTTTTCAATCTCTCCTCTACGTACGGAAAATACGGATCTTCCTCGTCAGGGCTAGTAATTATGTGTTCAGAAAATACAGGTTTTCTGGAAAGAGCATCCGGGACACACATTTGTGTTGCGGGTTTGTACACAATGTCAAAGTCAAACTGTTGTAACAGAGCTAGCCAACGTTCATAGATCGCACCGCTTAGTTTCTTTTGAAATAATGGTCGCAAGGCTTGATGATCACATTCAACTACGAAATGTCTACCGCGAACATAATGTGCACAATCAAGAATGCTGGTAACCATTCCTAAAAGTTCAAGTTTGGTCGGACCATACGATTGTTGATATGTTGAAAGTCCTTTGGATCCAAAACGCACTATTCGGTTAGATTTATCCTCGTGTATTTGGTATAAAATGTAACCTATTCCCTTGCTTGAAGTATCAACCGCAATTCGAAATTCTAAATCATATCTCGGAAAAGATAATGCTGGCGAATTTACTAGTAATTGCTTCAGTTCATCAAACGCTTTTTGGCAAATTAAATCCCATTTAAAATTCACATTTTTCTTTGTCAGTTTTGTTAACGGTGACGCTATCATGCTATAGTTCGGAATAAATTTTCGAAACCAGTTAAACATTCCTAACACTCTACGAAGTTCTTTGATATTTTTAGGAACGGGGAAATTCGTAATTTTCTCTACCTTTTGACTTGGTGGTTTAATGCCCTCCTTGGAAATTTCGTGTCCCAGAAATTCACATTTGCGTGTCGCAAATTTGCATTTGGTCGGATTCAGTTTTAATCCAGAATCACGCAGTCTATCAAATAAATTAGACAGATCCGTAATGTGTTGTTCAAATGTCTCTGAACAGACTAGAATGTCATCTAGATAACAAAGCAATGACTTGAAAGTCAGTCCGTTTAGTACCTTGTCCATAAGCATTTGGAAAGAATTCGGACTTGTACGTAATCCCATCGGAAGTCGCAAAAACTTATATGTCCCAAAACACGTGTTGAATGCAGTATATTTAGTTGACTCCGGGGAAATTGACATTTGAAAAAAACTAGAACTCAAATCTATGGATGAAATAAAATTGGGAGTTCTCTCTGTAAAAGATTCAGTTAACTCTTGCAAATCTGGAATATAGTACCTGTAATTTTCCATTTGGCTATTCAAAAATCTAAAGTCTACACAAAACCTATAGGATGACAAACTATACTCTTTTGTAATGACATTAGGCTTATCTTTTGACTTATTTCTCTTGGACACAAGGACAATGGGACTTGTAATAGGAATGTTTTCTTTTTCATCAACTTGTACAATAATACCCTGTCTCAATAATTCAGACAACTGATGTCTTAACACCTCTCTCTTATCAGGAGGTAATCTGTATGGTCTATGATGTTTAGATACAAAATCTGGTTTAAGCCTAATTTGATGTTCAACAACCTTAGTATGCCCTAAGTCTGGATTCTCATCAGTTACAAAAATTGACTTGTACTCATATAACTTGTCAAATAAAATATCTTTCTGATCATTAGTCAGATCATTATCAATATGTAAACTTGATTTGAAATTATCTACACTTGAAGCAGATGTTTGCTCATTAGTAACATTAAAACATTCTAACCTTTCAACTTCAAAACTATCATCAATTAAATTAAAGATAGCAAGTAAACTGTTCTTACCTAAATAAATGGAATCATTTCCCACATTTAAAATCCTCACAGGAATTGTATGATCATTAGAAACACTACACAATGATTTAGCTAATAAAACACCTTTGTTCATGAGAGTTTGATGTGCAATGCAGACTCCTTGCTGTCCTATCATAACCTTTTTCGGAACTTTTGCATATACTGTCACTTCTGAATTCGGCGAAACTGTAATAGCCGATTTCGTGGTCACTTTCACAGTTTTGTCAGAACATGAATACGAATAATTTGCAAAATCTAAAATTATTCCCTTAGAAATGAAATACTGACATCCAAGTATTAAAGGATGAGAAGCTGCATCTATAATATACACAACAATATTATGCTTACTATTTGACAGCGGTGTTTTAATTCGAATCCTGGCAGTTCCTAATATCTCAATACTTTGATTATTTGCCAAAGTCAAAGTATCATGAAAACATGAGCGAAAGGATGACTGAACTGATGCTGGAAGACTTTTGAAAAATGAATTTGAAATAATATTTACACTACTGCCAGAATCCAACAATGCAGACACTTTCATATTATAAACCTGAACAGGTAAATACAAAAATGGAGCCTGACAATGCACATCAATGTCCGTACTTAATTCTGCTTCTTCTTCCGGACCACAAGCTACGGACGAACATTCCTTGGGTCCGACGGCGCGTTTCCCGGTGTCCCTGAGGTCTGTGTGTTAAGACGGACACAAAATTTTACGGTATGTCCATACTGCTCGCACAACTGGCACTTCAACTGTGGTCTCGGAGTCCCACGCTTATTCCAGTTACAGTGGCGTTGAATGTGTCCAGGACTGTCACATTGTCTGCAAATAATATCACGCGGTCTTCCTTCTGACGGTTGGCGCTGTCCGGTACTGTTCTCCCTAGTCTCCAATTTTCGCAAACGCTCGGATAATTCGTCGAACTTTTTGTACATGACGTTACGCACGATGTTGCGTCTATGAACGTAACGTTAAAAATGTGGATTTTGTAACGTTTTTTGATAAAGGCAAGTAACGTTGGAAAGCAATAACTCTTGAATTATAATTAAATGTTGAATGTATTTTCAATTTTCTTGGAGAGGACCTTCGTAAGTTGAAATACCTTTTGTTGTATTTGACAATAGAATATGTGTAATGATCTAATCATATGGGTATGGCAAAAACGAGGACATTTTTACGTGTTAAACAGTATAGATTTTGTCAGCTGTCCGTTTGTTTAAAAATTTCATAATAAAATTTTGTGTTTCCATGCCTGTTGAAGATCTATTTTCAAGTACAGTACTACATGGACTAGTTATACTCCGGTACATTAATATGGAATATTGAGATTTTCGTGCTAAACTATGATAAAACATGTCATTAATTTTTGTAACAAATGCTTCTTCGTTTTTCCGACAGACGGTTTTTGATCTCTAAAATCCACCTTTTTATAAAAATAAAACGTGAATGGTTTAAAAAACATTGACATTTTCACAAGTTTGACAAATGTCGCACGTTAATTCATATACATTATGTACCGATATTTGTATTAAAATGTTTTACGGAAAGTTGTTGTTCGTATAAAAATATATTCCATATTTATGAGCAAGAGTAAACACAATACTTTTTTTTCATTTGTATGGAGCATTTGAATAGAATAGGACTATAGTATATTACATCAATTTATTTTGTTATATATTAAAATACATTAAACTTCCAAACTGTCTAAAATATCCTCGTGTACACTTTCAGAAATAGTAATAGTTTTATTTCCTTTTATGTTACTACATAAAAATCTGACGGCGACGGTATAAACTATTGCAGTTTTGTCTTTGACAATTCGATATTGGAATGGTCGGTCGTCTTTCCTTTCGTAGTAAAGTCCCTTAACAACATTAGCTCCTATTGGAAAAGAATTACCCCATTGGTCAGTTTGTGTACATTTAAGACAACAAGGTATTTCTAAAACTTTAAGTAAAAAATATTCATATTCTGTGTCGTCAGCTAACACAGCAACAACATCACCCTTTGAAATTAAATTGGACACAGAAATCTCCGATTCTAATTCTGCATCATCCTCAATGTCAATACGGCCTTTCTTAGCAGTTAACATTTTTACATTGCCACGAGAACCTAGAAATGGTAGATTGTCACACGCAGTACTGTCGCAGTGAAGACAGTTGTCACATTCGTAGCATGATAGTTCCGATATTGTTAAAAAATTGGGGGAAGCTGAAGACGCAGAAATAGAATGTATCTTTCGGTTCTCAGGAACTGGCTTGAATTCAGTAGGGTTTGATGGTCTTGGAATAGACTCGGTATATCGAAACACCCTGCGTTAATATAGCCCACTTTTGGGTTCTGTTAAATAAGTATTGGCAAATGAATATAGATCAGTTGCGGATTGTATAATACACTTCCCATGCAAGACGGCAATGTCCGCTTGTTTTTTTACGAACCCACCGGCGGCATCCTGGGGTCCTTTGGCATGAGATGTTTCATAATAGTTTCGTGACAATTGTTTATAATTCAACTCTCTGCATGAAGAGCTTATATCTCCCATACAGTTCCTGCTCTTATACTGCGAGCTACAGCCATCCGTAAATTCAATCATATTATCTATGTCAATGGGTATGGAACTTAGATATTGTGAAATTTCATTTTGTACATATTTTACAAAGTGCCTATCATGCTGCAAGTCATCGCTAATAACTATAAATTGCTCTGTAATGATATCGGACTCTTCAGTTTGGTCATATTCCAAGACCGCGTGACGGTGTAAAATGCTGACATGAACGGATATTTCTGATTTTTGGAAATAGGACGACTGCAGTTCATTTTTTTCAATGCACCTATAATTTTCCGAAAAATCATGAACAACTACCGCAGTGTTTAATGGTAGGTTACTTGTAAGTGTTCTGTATTGTTTATTTTGCCAGTTTGCTCTGAATTGGTGGGATGGAAAAAGTTTAATCAAACTGCAAAAGTACGAAACCATGTCACACGGGCTTGTATATTTTTGAACTAATTGTAATTTTCGCCTAGTTTTGCCCCCTTTCAGGCTAAGAGTGACATACTCGTACTTTTCCCATTTAACAAAATTTTCTTCACTAGATTCTTGGACTTCCTCAGGCAAAAAATTTATAAGCTGAACACCGCAATCGGCACATTCACGTTTGAGGCAGTTTATATTATGAAGTGGATTTTTGTCATTGGAACACAGTGTTGCATTTACAAATTCCTGTAAATATTCATAAATGGGAAAGTTCACCTTATCGTTTTCCGACTTATCCTTTAATACTAATTTCCGGAAGTCCATACAGTTCTTGAACAACATTTTGGTTTCTACACATGTCCTACAGCAACACGTACACCGATCTTTTTTACGCATCGGAATAACGAAAAACGGTTTCAAGGATTCGAAAGACCTTTGGCTTAATTTTATATTTGGATACCTATTTCGAAACTCTAAATACGCCTCGGTTTGACTTTTTTCCAAAATTTGAACATGGTGGCTAGTGTAAAGCTTTGGACCTGTCCGCATTCTTTTAACATCATTTTTATTTCCCGTTAATCTTGATATTTCTGGCGACAACCAAAAATCATAAACAAGTTTTTTATTTTCATCTGTTAAAGCGTCGCTCCTTTTTTTCCGACTGACAAATTCGAAACATGACTTTTCCGACTTCAGAACATTTGTGCGAATTCTCTGTCCACCTGCAATTCGAGATGGTTTAACTCCTAACTTTTTAGCTAGTGACATTTTGTGTTTTTCCTGCAAATTTTCACTACTAACGGATGCTGTTACAATATTCATGACCCGGCGCGCTTCATCGGATCGCTTCAATTTTGTTGACTGTATAAATTCTTTCAAATTGGTAATTGCTGATTTTTCTACAGATACTGGACTTGACGCGGAAGTTGGACGTTTTGAAAAATGCGAAAAATGTTTCTCGTCTTCCGGATTCATTTTAATAAAGTCATGCAGAATTCCAGCACGTTTCATTGGTGATTTAGGTAGACTGTTACTTAGTTTTTTCATTATTCTGTTCTTATATAAAACACAATTATGTGGAGTCTCTATTAAATTATTTTGGTCAGTTTTGTTACATTTGTTTTGTCTATATTTTCTTTGTCTATTTTTGTCTTTCTCTCTTCTTTCTTTTATCCTTTCTCTTTGATTTCTTTTATACTCAGATGATTTGCTTTTACTTTTCTGTGATATCTTTAAAGTTTTCTTAATTTCACCTTTCCTTTTTTTGAACGAATCCCTTTTTTGCTGTAATCTTTTTTGTCGTCTTTTTTCGCTACTATTGTTTAACTTATCTCTGTCAATTTGGATCTTCATGTCTGAAAGGAAAATCGTTTAAGATGTCTAAACAATTTATACGGAAGTATTTACTTTTATTTAATCTTAGTGTTAGATTTGTTTCCTTATTTCCTTTTTAAAGTTCATTATTTTAGTACCAGTCCTGTTCTTTTATATACGTTATTATCTTTTGCTTAAAGCGTTCTTCAAAATATAGTCGGAATTGTACTATTAAATTCGAAACTTGTGTGCAAGTCCGCGAAACTCTATATATACATTTTATTATTGATCGGTCATAATATACAAAATGAAAATTTCGAAAACTTTGTCTATAATGTGGAAAACGTTGTACAACGTTATACGTTAAAAATTGCCGTTGTGGACATTTTCGTTGGACAAACATTTTTCGGGCTAACTTTTTCTGTGGTAAATCAAATTAAAAACAACAAAAAACATGATAATCTATGGGAAAAACGTATGTCTAAAATGTTTTTATAATTTTGGTTTCATAAACGATGCAAAAACTGTATAATCTTGAATTAAACACGCAACGTCAAAATCGGGAAAAAATCGACATTGGACATTTTCATTGGACAAACAAAAAACGCTATAAAATTTTTAAACCTTGTTGTTCCATAAAACCGATACAATATGGAAAAATTCACGAAAAACGTATTTTTGAATTTTAATTTTGATACTTACTGATTAGTTATTCATGTATATTTTAACCTTCAGATTTGGCATCAGCTCAGGAAAGATCAAACGTGACAGATTTTTACATTGTACTTATTTTGTCGTGTGATCTTTTATCTGCGTCCGATATCGAAATGACGTTCACCGTACCACTGTGACGTCATATGGACTCATGAAACAAAAGTTCGCGAAAATCCGTCAAAGATTTCTATTATTTTATCCCGTGTGTTTGATTATATTTATTGATTTGTGTTACGCGTGACAAGCGTAATGTGGAACGTATACCTTACTTATACAACTTAGATATAATATTTTAATTCTTAAAAACATATTTTTTATGATATGTATTGTTTTTTTATATGAACAAGACTGCAACCATACAATTATTCAGAACTTTATTCGTTCAATACACGTTCCCATCGATTTTATTTACCAAAATGTATGAAATTTCTCTGAAAACGCAACATCGTGCGTAACGTCATGACGATATAAATTCATTGTCATACAATTGTGGCATTTTCAACTACCTAACAGCGGAGTATCCCATCGCGACCGCAGTATTTGAAATGAGCTTAATTCTGCACGTCATGTTGTGACCTTGACCATTGCGGAACAATTTTAGAATCCCTGGTTTTTCATTTGTCCTCTTCTTCTAGTTTTATTAGGATTCTTTCGAGCAACCCTGAAGAAGGAAGATCTACCATCTGGAACACACAATTTTTTATTTAGAAATGTCTTATGTAATAATTATGTATTTCCATAAATGTAAAATCGTATACAAGTACCTCTGTAACTTAGATAAGGTACAAATTGTTCACCTGATAACAAAAACAATCCTCGAAATTCCAAACAATTTATTCCAATGGGCATATTACCAAATTTTAAAAGATGATCTTTCAACTCTATTCCAAAGATGGAATAGTTTGGTAGGGAATTAAGGTAGTTTATGTTGTAAATGATAACTAATCAATTTTGCAAAATAATGTTTAAGAAATCTAAGAAAACATCTTGCAGTTTACTCTAAGCTGGAAGAAGCCGACTATCCACGTTGTAACTTTATATCAACACGAAATAAAGAACGAAATAGAATGACCAGTGTATCAATGGGTGCTTATAGGTCTGACTCACAATAATGAAACAGAAACCACTTCAATTTGTCCTGTTGAAGTTTTCAGAATCTCAGCAACTTCTTCATGTTTTAATCCATTCAGTCGTTTCCCACTGACGGAAATAATTCGGTCACCTAGTTTCAAACCAGCTTTTGCGGCGAGTCCATCAGGAGATATACTGGAGATATATATTGAGTTGTGTCCATCAGTCCCGCCAACGAACTTGAACCCTAGGCTAACTGTCAGCAGCTGACGGTCCAGTATCACCGTCTTTGGCTGTATCAAGGATCTGTGAGAAAAGAACAGTGAACTATATTCTTTAACATACCAGTGTGTGTACATTGTCAGTTTTACGGAAATATTTCTTTTATCGTTAATTTGTATGACAGAGTTGGATTATTAAATCCCTGTTTAAATTGACTTATCCTTTCAATTAAAGTATTGCTTCTTATGGATTAAAAAAAACAATATAGATGCATAAAATGTTGCCACTACATTGTCATAATTTAAGTTACTTACGAAAATGAACAATGTCCAACTAATTTTTCAATGTCTTTTTGACTGACAGATTTTTGGGTGTAGGATACAGTAGGTTGATCAGGAAGATGCGGCAGCCGAAGGTTCTGTAGTTTTGTCGTTATTTGTTTCAGCTTTGTATTCGAGGAATCGTTTAGTTTGGTCTTTTTCAATTCATCAAGTTCATCTTTTAAATCTTTGGCGTTGAACGACATTGAATTTAAAACAATATCAGAACAATGTTCAGCAACTTCTTCTCTGTGCTGTTGTACTTTTCTGATTTCCGATGCAATAACATTGTCAACAAGTTCCTTAATTCTAGATCCTTCCTTAGACAATGTTTGAATTACTTCCTCACTGTCGGTGGTGTAGGTGTTATTTACTTTAGTTAATTCCTTATATCGGCAACTCTATGCCCATTATGACTGTCCACTAGACAATCTTTACACAGCGGAGTGTCACAATCTATACACATAAATATAAAGTTTCCGTGTTTACACACTGCTACATCAATTTTAGTCACTTCATGACTTTTCTTGAACATATGATTTCGCGCAAGGTTTGATCTGAGATGAGAACGTTTGCAGTTCTCACAGAAATATTGTCGACATTGTGTACAATATTGTGAACCAGCAGCCTGCACACAGATATCACAATTTTGTAAAGCTGACTGCGCCATATTGAGTGACCTCCGGAATTTACCTATGTATGTTCATCTCTATATTTAACACTTAAAAAACTAGGGGGTATTTAAACATTCATCGTTTGTTGAAATAAAGATAAAATTTATGAAATAAAATAAGTTTTGAAAAAAAAAGCCTTTACTAAAAAATCTCTGAAACTACTAGTACGAAAACCATCATCCTTGCACCTCGGATGTTAATACATACGCGAGGAGGGGAGGGTCCTCGAAACCCCGTTGCATGTTATAAAATGTAGTTATTAAATAACAAGGTTACCAAATAGTTGATCCAGAAAAAAAAACCAAAATCTATAAAAAACAAAAAAAAAAACTGAGATATCAAAAAAATATACTCAATACAAAAACATAACATTCTTGAAATAATATCAAATATGGCATTTTCAATGTTGAAAGTTGAATAGCAGTTTAAATCGATTTCATGAGATTTTATGCAACAGAAATATTAGTAATTATGTTCATATAATGGTATTATACTATATACTTGACAAAATGAAAATGATTTGTGTACGAAACTTCAGAAATAGAAAACGTAGACAAATGAATATACCGAAGCATCAAAATGAAGGGAACGGAAAGACAAGGTGAAAGTGGAAACAGAAAGACAAGGTGAAAGTGGAAACAGAAAGACAAGGCGAAGGGGAAACGGAAGGACACTGTGAAGGTTTAAACGGAAAGACAAGGTGAAGGTGGAAACGGAAAGACAAGGTGAAGGTGGAAACGGAAAAGACAATGTGAAGGTGGAAACGGAAAGACAAGGTGAAGATAAAAACGGAAAGACAAGGTGAAGTGAAACAGAAAGACAAAGTGAAGGTGGAAACAAAAAGACAAGGTGAAGGTGGAAACGGAAAGACAAGGTGAAGGTGGAAACGGAAAGACAAGATAAAGGTGGAAACAGGAAGACAAGGTGAAGTGGAACGGAAAGATCAATATGAAGTTGGAAACGGAAAGACAAGATGAAGGTGGAAACGGATAGACAAGTGACGGGGAAACGGAAAGACAAGGTGAAGGGGAACAGAAAGAGAAGGTGAAGGTGGAAACGGAAAGACAAGGTGAAGGTGGAAACGGACAGACAAGGTGACGGGGGAACGGAAAGACAAGGTGAAGATGGAAACGGAAAGACAAGGTGAAGGGGAACAGAAAGACAAGGTGAAAGTGGAAACGGAAAGACAAGGTGAAGGTGAAAACGGAAAGACAAGGTGAAGGTGGAAACTAAAAGACAAAGTGAAGGTAAAAACGGAAAGACAATGTGAAGGTGGAAACGGAAAGACAAGGTGAAGGTGAAAACGGAAAGACAATATGAAGGTGGAAACGGAAAGACAAGGTGAAGTGAAAACGGAAGGACGAGGTGAAGGCGGAAACGGAAAGACAAGGTGAAGTTGAACAGAAAGACAAGGTGAAAGTGGAAACGGAAAGACAAGGTGAAGGTGGAAACGAAAAGACAAGGTGAAGGTGAAAACGGAAAGACAAGGTGGAAACGGAAAGACAAGATGAAGGTGAAAACGGAAAGACAAGGTGAAGATGGAAACGGAAAGACAAGGTGAAGATGAAAACGGAAAGACAAGATGAAGGGAAACAGAAAGACAAGGTGAAGGTGGAAATGGAAAGACAAGGTGAAGGTGGAAACAGAAAGACAAGGCGAAGATGGAAACGGAAAGACAAGGTGAAAGGGAAACGGAAAAGACAAGGCGAAGTGTAATACATTTCATACCGATTTTGATGCACCGGATGTGCACATTTCGTAAACTAATTACTCGTCAGCGATGCTGGGGGACCAAAACTTTGGAAGACCCCAACTGTAATAAAAAAATAGTAAAAGCGAGAACATGCGAAATGACCGAAATAGGAAGCCAGAACCAACTAAGGACAGAGCTTTGCATGAGGGAGATAACTCCGTAGTCCTATTAAATTTTGGGTAATTATTTAAATTTAAAAGTATCATTTCGGACCAGTACCGAAGTACTAGCTACTGGAAACGGATATACAAAGTGAAGGGGTAACGGAAAGACAAGGTGAAGGTGGAAACAGAAAGACAGGGCGAAGATGGAAAGGAAAGACAAGGTAAAGGTAGAAAGGTGGAAACGGAAAGACAAGGAGAAGGGGAGCGGAAATACAAGGTGAAGGGGAACGGAAAGAAGTTGAAGAGGAACAGAAAGACTAGGTGAAGGTAGAAACGGAAAGACAAGGTTAAAGGGAAACGGAAAGATAAGGTAAAGGTGGAAGCAGAAAGACAAGTGAAAATGTAAATGGAAAGACAAGTAGAAGGTGGAAACGGAAAGACAAGGTGAAGGTGGAAACAGAAAGACAAGGTGAACGGGGAACGGAAAGACAATGTAAAGGTAGAAACGTTAAAGACAAGGTGAAGGAAACAGAAAGACAATGTAAAGATGGAAACGGAAAGACAAGGGGAAGGGGAACGGAAAGACCAGATGAAAGGGAAAAGGAAAGAAGTTAAAGAGGAACAGAAGGACTAGGTGAAGATAGCAAGGAAAAGACAAGGTTAAAGGGGAACGGAAAGATAAGGTTAAGGTGGAAACAGAAAGATAAGGTGAAAGTGTAAATGGAAAGACAAGTAGAAGATGGAAACGGAAAGACAAGGTGAAGGTGGAAACAGAAAGACAAGAGAAAGGGGAAACGGAAACTCGTATAGTGGTGTTTCAGATTGTTCTTTTCATGCCGATCAGAAATGCCAGATGGCCGCCATTGCAGGACATAGTTTAACATAGATCCCTATGGGAAAAATGTTTTAAATATCTTCTCTGATGTAAAGCAAACATTGCATGAATGATCCTCGTGTAGTGGTGTTTCAAATATGTTATTTTCATGCCGATTAGAAATCCAAGATGGCTGCCACCACAGGACATAGTCTAACATAGAACCCTATGGGAAAATATTTTAAAAATCTTCTCCTCTGAAACAAGTCGGCCAATTCAAGGCAAACATTGCATGAATGATCTTCATATAGTGATGTTTCAGATTTGTTCTTTTCATGCCGATCAGAAATCCAAGTTGGCCGCCAACGCAGGACAAAGTTAAAC
>JAOXYH010268443.1:0-15231 GCA_028566455.1 Botula fusca | reverse complement strand
AATCGCTGCCTTGATTTGAAAAAGTAGTCCCAGCAGGACTTATCAAGAAGTCGGGGAGACGTGAATTTCAAAACGGAGTTTCGTGTATTTATCGACAAGTTAAAGAATCAAATCTTTGTAAGAAGAAAGATCACATATAAATTTATGGAAAAATCATCAAAAGAAACAACATGATATTAAACATGTTTGAAACTAGTCGATGAAAAGTTGGGAGAATCCCTTGATATTTCGTGGTCTCTCTTGATAACTCCTCCTCAGAGCGCACGCTTTTTCTGATACGAATTTTACGGATGTGCCCAGCAACTTGATATAGACGTAGGGAAGGATGATAAACATAAATACAACTCTGCTGATAAAACCTCTTTACGATGTCTTGTTTTAACATACAGCGGCATTTCACTGTTTGTGTTACGTTTTACTGTTGCCTTAACGGAAGTAAATGGCGACAGGCTGAAGTAAATCATGACAAATTCACTGTAATAAACGTTTTACGGTATGACACGTTGCCTCTGTATTTATATGTGAAGATTTTTTATTTATATATAAAGAATTTTATAAAGATATAACAATGATACACTGTTATTTTTTGGCAAAACTTTTTATTGGTGAAATGCATTGAGTGCATGCAAAAACATTGTTAACACAAATAATCAAAACGAAGAAGATATGGGTCTACTTAATTATGTTGAAATGCACTATAAATTTTCCAGTAAAAATAAATCTCGCTTCACCATCAGTACTGAGGGACTGTAGGACCTTTTTTCAGGACTCCAGGATCTGCCATTTTATTTAGCGGGAATTCGGGATTAATATAAACGGGATCCGGGATTTGCAGTTCCAAAGTTTTGGGAATCGGGATTGGGAAATTTTTATTCTTTGGAAATGGGGATTTGATCAATATTTTCTCTGGATTTCGGGATCAGACACCCTCCTACCCACCCTCAGTACTGAATCAAAAGACTATTGATTTCTGAAGGAGTCATGGGTATGTATGAATAAAAAGTCCGGCAAAAAAATTTCAGTGTATCCCCACCTATCTGATTCTTACATGGACCTGTACTTAAGTGTAAAAGTACACCTTTTTCAGACGACCTTAATCACAAAGGTTTTTGTTTTTGAATTGAACGATATAGAAAACGGAAAGTGTTGAGCTTTTACTCATGCGTTCGCAAAATATATCGATTTTCAATTCACGACCGCATTGACTTACTTTGTACACTTTGGTGTCTGAATTTATCAATAAATCTTGAATCTTGCAATTCATTATCCGACAGGGTGGACACCCCGGGGATCTTCAGTTCCTCCTTCCCTTCCCCTTGCTCCCGATTTCCGCCCCCTTTATTTCTGAGTGCCCGCCCCCTATCCAACCCCTTTTGTCTATGTCAACCCGTTGTAATGCGTACGTGCTTCTGTTTCTGCCATTACAGCATCGCTTGGAATTCTTTTTGAATAAAAAAAGTTCTGTTTGGCTCCTCGTTGTGCATGAACTTACCTGGTAAATGACCATCACGTATAAGTTTTGTCTGACCCCGCTTTAGGGTACGGAAAAAGTCGACATGCCCGTCGTAGACATCCCTCACCGGCGAGTTAAAGGCAACTACAAGCTCGTCGTCGCAGACACCCACATGAAGAGGCATCCCATCTTGTTTCAGGTCAAATGTATGTGTCGTCATAATAGTCGGTGCCGATGGATCAGCGATGTCAAGAACATGCAATATTCCTGTATGTTTACCTGAAAGAAAGCGTTTAATTCATATATTCGCAATTTATAAATTTCAGTAAATATTTTATTTTATTTTGATATTCGCAACTGCAAACACTTTTGAATTTCAAGTACTTCGAGTGTTTCTGGTGAAGTGACTTCTGAAATTATTGTTGTTACACATGATCAAACGCTGTTAAAAATTCTTAGTAACAGCATTTCAATGTATTTTGATTATGTCAGTTGAATTCTGGAATACGTCACATTTTGCGGTTGAATTTAATGGTTTGTATCTGCAAAAATAGGGATCCTCATCTAGTGAACAGCAATTAGTGTACAGGTATGCCAAATCTTTTTATTTTTTGAGTGATACTTATTGATCTGTTCAATTGTAGTGTTCACCAGAGGGAAAACAAAAAAAACAGAAACAAAACAAAAAAAAAAACAAAAAAACAGAAACAAAACAAAAAAAAAAACAAAAAACAAAAAACAAAAAACAAAACAAAACAAAACAAAACAAGTCAATAAAAAAGCAAACAACGGACAAACAAACACACAAACAAATACTTGAAACACTGGATAATGAAAATTCTGTTCACATTAAACAAAAAAGGTTTTGCATACTCGCATATATTTGAGCAACAGCAAAGTGAAGTAAAATTTATACAATCCCTGCACAAATGGCAGTTTTCCCAATTTCCAAAACCGTGTCACCCTCCACTCCCCCACAACTAACAAAAGACAAAAATCACCCGACCAATTTACCATGCCCTTTAAACACGACAAAATCAGAAGTGCCACTTCTATTAAATAGCTATAATGACGTAAAGAAAACACGAGTGTAGAATGCCAAATATTGTGATTTAAAAGAACCAGTAATTACCTAGCCACGAAGTAGAGACTTCAGATGGTAAATGTTTTTTTCTAAGAAAAAAGAACGATATGGTACTCGTAAAACTTTTAGTCTTGTTTCATGGTAAAATAAATTCAAGGCATGCTGCATTTTGCGCATTTCAATTATCGCTAAATGAAAGTTAAATGAACTTCGTTTTTATTGTAGAGTTATATTTTCGTAGCATGTTTTTTTTTACTGAGTCAACAGTGCCAAGTACATATTCATTTAAAAAAACGGGTAAAGAGTCACATTCCACTGTTATATGTTTATTGATGCCATATTTCTTTAAGTGGTGAAGAAATCGTCCAAAATAGAAAAGCAGTTGAAGAATCAGTTAAGCCTGGTTAGCTCCAGTATTATAAGCACAAAATACATTTTATTTATTAAACTAATATGAAATATGTTAATTACGGTCTCATTTTAACAGGGAAAATTTGCGAAGGATTCATTAGATCATATGTGACATCAGTCTGTGATAGAGATCCAACGCAAGAAAAATATAGAATGCCAACAAGCCTTTGCAGAAACAACATTTTTTCGATGTACGAAAACCAGTACCCAGATGAACATGTGCAAAAAAGCCAATTTTACCAGATTTTAAAAGACAGGTGCAGAGACGTATCATTTAACAAGGTAAATATTTTGAATAAATTCTTATAAATATAGAATAAGAAGTACTTACGATTTGGATACTGGAAATATCAAGTGGTATATCTATACGAGCCCGAAGGACGGGTTTAGATTTCCCGCAACCTATTATTCCGTTTATCAGCAATTATTTACATTGGAGACGACATTAACCTTGAACGTGACCGGCCGCTAGGAATTATGACGTTGTCGACAGTGCTATGACATCCCAATGTATTGAATAAAAAGTATATTACGAAAAATATATCAGAAAACATCAAAGGAAAAAAGTCCAAATTGCCGATAAATATATATTAACTGTCCAAGATCAGTGGTTTTCTTCGGATACTCCAGCCTCTTCTGTCCCTGGAACTGACGAAACGATATCCTGTCAAAGTGGAGTTAACCGTCATTCAAATAAAGATATAGGTCTATAATTGGTACTTACGATTTTGATACTGGAAATATCATGTGGAATACCCAGACGAGCCCGAAGGACGAGTTTAGATATTCCACATCACATTTCCAGTATTATAATCGTTAGTACCTATTATTCTGTTTATGGGCAATCTGACATTGACCGTGTACGTGACCGGCCGCAAGGATTCCCTTTCGTGACTCGTCAAGATAGATCGGCGCAATGACCTTACAATGTATTGATTGATATTTTCGAATATCTTGTCATGTTCGAGAAACGAAAAAAATTTTTTAAAAATATCAAAGGAAAAAGGTCCAAATTGCCGATAAACATGTATATATAAGTACAACATAGATATAAACCAAAAATTATGGAAAGCGTATGTATGTTTCCAGCTTTCTGCACTGATGTTTCGAAGACATATTTAAGTAGGGGTCCAAGTTGAAGTACATTTAGCCTAAATATAAAGGATAAACGCTATTTGAAAAGTACACCGTTGATTTCAACTAATTTTATATCAGATGACCAATGGAAATCGAAGTTGTACATCCTACATTTGGTGTCTTCATCGAGAATCTGCTATGTATTGGAATCCGTCACTTCTCTAGAAGTGCAGAAATCATGTCAACCAATATTATGCAAATTCTTGAAAGGGAAGTGTTTTCAGTATTTTTGTGTGTGCAATGAAGATCTTAATATTATGCTGAATAGCAAGAATTTATAGGCCGTTGTTCATAGTACTCCCCTGAAAGCACACAACTTGCACTGTCGTATCTTCCATGTAATGTGTAGCCGTGCATGCTGCACTTGATTTGGATTGTGCATTGAGGGTCATCAAAGAATACACTTTGATTGGGGCGGCGGCATTATAGAGCTACTGGCTCATCTGTACCTTTATGTGTACTTTTATCTGTGGATTAATCATCAGCTTCACCATTTTCAGTCAGTACTGTATACTTTAATGTATTTTAGACACAAAGACTGACAAAGTGTACAGAATGTGCTGACTATCGCTATCTGATAGAAACAGAGAAGGATCCATACCATCGATCTTGTTTGGAAGCTGATAGGAATCTGCACTTAATGGAACAACAGTATGCGTTTACTATTGTCTAATCATATCTTTTTTTCTGTCTGTTTAAAAAATGCTACAAGATTTTATAAACTGCAATGAAATAAAACTTTGCTAATGAAAACATTAATTACACTTTATGTAAGAATCTAGTATTTTGATTGGTTGATAGACATAGCCGGTGTATATTTTTGTAACAATACGGTAACATTAACAATAATATGACGTTACAATTTTCATTTATTATTCAAACCGGGTTTTAAAATGTTTATAAAGAGCCTTTCTTTTTCTTCTGGTAAAGAATTTCCGCCGTAAACTTGATACAATGGAAATATGTTGAAATTTCCTCCTGCGCATTCCCGGAAATGTTCATTGGCTCTTAGTATTGTGAGGTTCCTATTATTTGTCTGTTGCCGATGCAATGTCATTCGAGCTTTCAGTTCTAGTCCTGTTTCCCCGATATAAAATTCTCCACAATTTTTGCAAATAATCGAGTAAATCACATTTTTACTTTAACACGAAATCTTCTGTTTCTGTTGGAATTTTTTACCGTTTTTAAAAGTAAATTCAGGGGATTCAATCATATCGGGACACGTCTTGCATCTTTTATCCTTGCACTTCTCTACGGTTATTGCAGTATCGTTAAAATCGAATTTGGAAGTTGACAGAATTTTACGGTCGGTCTAATAGAATCAATAAAGATTTATTTCTTATACTTTCAAATTTAAATACAAAAGATTAACATATATTTGTAAGTATTAAACTTTTTTTTCAGACTGGAAAGAGAAGCTTACTATGTCCGCCGTGCACAGGCAGAGATGCGCCCCAAACAGTTTTTTTCGCTGATCTTAGACGGCATGGATCAGAACAAGACAGATCTGCCGCATTATGTACAGTGGAATACACCAAATGTATGTTTTAAAATTATAAATTGGTAACGTCTTCATTCCTTTACGACGTCAATAACTTGAGTATGTTCCTTTCTTATTCCTTGTCGGTTACAAAATAATGTTGAAATATGAATTATGAAACCCAGGTAGGATTAGTCTTTAGCCATGAACCTTCTTGATTAAAGGGTAAGGCCATTAGAAAAGTAAAAAAGTATTGTAATACTAAAGAATCTGTAGGTTCTGAAGAATGTCACTGTTGAAATTTGAAGGAATGATAATATTATGTTGCAGGGAGGCGGTACCCAAAAATTGCGAACCCATGTTACAGGAAGCATAGTTCATGGACGAGGCAAATACTGCTTTATTGATTTCAACCAGTATCAGCACAACACAAACCTGACACTGTCATGCCTACTTAACATTATTTTAAAAGAATCAAAAGACGGATGTCTTCCACCGACGTTATATGTCCAGTTGGACAATACTGCAAGGTAACTGCTTTTTGTGAAATGTTATATCTCTGTTTTGAATGAAATCATACTACATGTAATAATATGTTTGAAATCTTTAAAGTACATAATTAGAAAGTTTTTACTATTTTCTTCCGTAATGGACTTGAAATTGCATAGTTCTAACAGTTCGTCTTTTATGCTGTAGCTGGACCTATTGTCTTTAGTTCCTAAATATATAGTAACAAAGTTATATCTTCGTTACTTCCTGTTGTCTTTCTTTCCTAAATATGAAACGGAAGGGCTCAATAAGGGCCTGAACAAATCTATTCTTACTTTTAATTTTCAATTTTACGTCCAGATATTTTTTTGTATCTGCAGTATAAGCACAGAGTTTGGTCAATGACTAAAAATATCGCCTTTTCTTTATTCTTCGTAAACCTCGACATTCCCCAGTCTATATATATGCCCCACAGCAAAAAGTTGACATTTTTTAGACATTGACCTAATACTTTGGCTGTAGTTAAACACACGTCAACTGATGAGCTCTCTTATTTATGCATACTCCATATCATATCAATATTTTGTTATATTATTTACTCTTCTTTTATATTTGCTTATACAAGAAAACATGTTGCATTCGTTTAGTCTGCAAAGTCATGACTTTATTTCTAGTATTTTAGTTGATAGTGCACCTTTCTGCAAAATTGTCTTCGATGTAACTTTTCAGGATAGATCAATTGTACTTGGTAGAGGGATAAATATTTGGGTGTATTATCAAATTTTACTTTTAGATGTTTAAAAAGTAACATTTAAGAAATAGTATTCCCAAATCTTTTTGAACATTGTAAGTATTACTTTCCCCATGTTTAGCTTATGGGAAACCAAGATCATTGAGAAAAATTTTCCCGCTAAAATGTTTCATCTCAAAAACAAGTACACGAAGTTACATTGACATTTGAAAAATACAATATTCAAGAAAATTTATTTTAAACCTCAGCAGCGAACAACCATACAACGTGCAACTTTATATTTGGATTTTGGCAATTTATCTGCAAAGGTCAATTTGGCATTTATCATTTGATGTTGTCTGAAGTTGAAACATCATTCATATTGACCGGCCAAAGAAACACAACAGTAGCATTTACATCTTCAGGTACATGTATTAACGGATTCTTGACATTGTATATGCACATGATGTGCACATTTCGTAAATTTATTACTCGGCACACGAGGCTATTGACCAAAGCTTAAGAAAACAATGAGTATTGCCAAAAATTTGTAAAGAGAGCAGGTACGTGGTACGTGGTTCAATCTCAATTGCTGTACTCTATGTTCGACATCCAAAATACCAATATCTTTAAAAACAGGATATTTTATACTTGATCTATAGTCAAAATTTTTAATAAATCGAATAACTTTATTTTGAACTATTTGTAATTTATTTTTGAGATTTTTGTTAAGACCTGCGTACCACGAAGAGCACGCATAATCAAAGTGGCATTGGATTAATGCCATGCACAAAGATTTTCTAGATTCTTCAGAAAGACATTTGCCATTTCTGTATAAGAAGCCCAGCCTTGAAGTCGCCTTATTGACAATATTTTTAACAATAACATCCCCTGACAAAAATTGATCTATATTTAAGCCTAAATATTTAATACTTGATTGTGATTTTATTATATGATTATTGCATTTTATACTAAAATCCCGAACTTTTTTCAGTTTTCGTTTTGATCCAAACATCATACATTCCGTTTTTCCCAGATGCAATGATAGTTTGTTATCAACCAGCCAGCGACTACAAGACCGGAGTTCATGTCCGAGTTTGGATGATATCACCTCCGGATCTCTATGGGAGTACATAATGGCACTGTCATCAGCATACAATAACAGTTTACAATTTGAACCGATGCTTGTGGACATGTCGTTCACATAACACAAAAACAGCAAAGGGCCAAGGATACTTCCTTGGGGTACGCCACAGGTTACGTTGAGATAGTCCGATTCTGTGCCATTTATGCTGACTTTTTGCTTACGTCCGGTCAAATAAGATTCAAACCATTTGATTGATTTAACACCAAGTGACTTTAACTTATGACAAAGGATGTTGTGATCCACGGTATCGAAGGCCTTTTGCAGGTCCAACATCACCATACCTGTGTATAATCCCTGTGACGTTTGTGATCTTATGTGGTCTAAAAGATGTATTAGACATGTGTCCGTAGAATAATTAGATCTGAAACCAGATTGTAAATCGTACAGAAGGTTATTTTTTACCAAATATCTTTCAAGTTGAGAATAAATAGATTTTTCCAAAATTTTGGAGATCACAACTAAAATGCTTACTGGTCGGTAATTACCAACTTCCAATCTACTGTTCTTTTTGTAGATGGGACAGACACGAGCAAACTTCATTTCATCTGGAACAATACCACTGCTGATGGATAAATTAATTATATAAGTCACTGGTTTTTTCAATGCACATGCCCCATCTTTGAGAAAACGTGAGGGGATACCATCCAAACCGGTACTTTTTGTAATATTAAGACACTCTAGCTCTTTCAAAACAAATTCTTCAGAAACCGGAGCCAGTTCTAATAATAGGTTTTTCAAAAATACTCTTTTATAAAAATTTTTGAAAATTTCAGATGTATAATTGTATAAACCCTCAGCTGTTGGTAGCTTAGAAACTAGTGATTCAGCTACACTTGTAAAGAAGTTGTTAAAATAATTAACAATTGTATCTGAATCATGACAATTTTTATCATTAATATTTAACACAATTTTTGCTAAATCCTTCTGTTTATTACTATATCTCAAGTTTCTAAATTGTTCCCACAGTTTCTTTGGGTTATTTTCTTGAATGTATATAACGAGTCTACTATTTGTGTTTGTATCCATTCCCTTGGAAGACATAAAATTTGTCTCCATTCATTGTTGTCTTTATGAGTGATTTTATTTATAGACAGAGGAACAAACTGTCAAAAAAGAAAAAGATGCATCTGATGAAGAATTTGATATGAAGAGAGCTCGATATGAAGTACGGAAGTTTGGTATCAAAGGATTTGAAGGCAACAAGAAAGATGAAGCCATGGTCGCTCTTCTTGTACAACTTGGAGCTAAGGTATCATTGTGTGGAAGTGAAAAACTATTTTAATTGTGTTGACTTATATTGGGTAAAGTGGCACCTTGATATATCAGACTCAAATGGTAGGAATTTATTATTGCGATTCCTGGACAACCATCCAGAATGCTAGTTTAATTGTTGTGATTTCGGTCAGTATTGTCACAAAAGGTTACTAATGAAACAAAATCAAAATGTGAGTTTTTATTAATACGATTAACATATTGTTGCATTATGTGCATTGATAAGAATATTGCAATAATTTCTGGATTTACAGTATTTTCAGTGCTATGGAACTTCAGTAACTGAAATCTCTGTTTCGCCTTTAACTCAGACATGTCAGACTGTTTCAGACTGAGTCTTTTTGATTTTTTGAGCTATCAGAGTGTGGATATATTATTTTACATTTTTTGGCTCTTATAACTTACTGGTCTTGAATAAATGGTTTTCTCTACCTGCTTCCATCTGTCTTTGTGTAAAAATGGAGAAAAACATTTGATTAGGTTTACCATCCTAAATTAAAGATGGCACATGCTTAACTGTCTTGTATGCAGTAGAACAATTTTTTTGCTTTGTACAAGTTAAGTGGAGTAAAATGATTTGTTCTCTTTCCGGAGCACATGATGTCACTCCCGGGTTTTGGTGGGAGTTCACATTGCTAGTGCTTTGGTTCTTGTGTCATCTGTTTCTATTTAGTTTGCTAAATGTTTTTGCTTTCAGTTCTTTTTTGTTTTTGTCCTGAATTGTATGTTTCCGTGCTTTCGCTTTGTCTCTGGATTCACGAGTTTTAGATTTCCACTTCAACCTATTGCTTTGGTATTCTATTTTATAAACGATTTCTGTGATGTCATTCCTACACTTACTATGATGTCATGACTTTGACAAGTAGCAGTTTTTAGTTAGGTATTATCTGAAATTTAACGCTAGCATAAAGAAAAGTTTAATTGCGGGTTAAAAATTTCAGGGAGATATCACGTCAAATAAGACTCTTGTTGCGCCTTTTCCTTCTGGCATGAAACAAGAAACATTGATTTTACCTTAAAAATACGTGCATACCTTTGCAATCCCTGGGACAGTCTTCTACCTTCTGGAAAAACAAAGTAATAAAAACATTACAGCTATCTTTAAATTGTGATCTCTTTACACGTTAAGCGTTTTGTGAAAAAAAAGAACTTTCAAACATCCAGTTTGTCCTTCTAATGCATAGGCATGTATATTTATTACTGAAAGGTAAAATTCATGGTATTGTTGTCCTCAATATATACACGCTCAGATTTTGCAATAAAAAGTCGGTAGATTTCAAACTTAATACATCTTTCCGTTTTAAAGATACACATTTATATGTCAATTTGAGTAAATTACCACTTTATCGGAATGTTCAGGTTAATGCTAGAGAAAAAAGTTACATTTTACACAGGAAGGAGAAGAAAACCGAAGCAAGTGTCTCATTACTTTCTATGGAGGAAATGAAATTTGATTGAAATATTCTACTTGTAATGTTTTATGCGCAATTAAAAATTACATGCATGTACCACAGTCTCCTATTGATAGCTGTCAGTCTGACAGTGTTGAATATAGATTTTAGATTTTTGTATATTTAAATTACAGAACGAAAATCATATTTTGAATATTTTTGAAAATAGGAATTTTCACGAAGATGATGCATTTCTGATGTTTCCCGTCTTTCAGTACACATGTGAGCAGTCACAAATATCATACATACCCTGTCAACAAACCATTTTTTAAAATCATCTTCGCTAACTTTATCTCCGTGCCCACTGCATGTCCATGTTGTCTGGCCTTCCTGGTAACACGGATCTGTAACGTGATGACAGGTGAATTCAATATGGAACGGCTGCGACTCAGCTGTTTCTCCGCCAGACGAGAGCTTGTAACTGTCTGAGATGCGTAGTAGAGTATCTACAAGACATTCTCGGATACTGGAGGACAGGTCTGGTACAATTTGATACCTGGATGCTTTATGTATGAGGAAAATATCCACACGCTGTTCCTTCACCTGAATCAGCATCATCAGTGACTTGTTTATGGTGACAACAACCATTCCGGAAAACAACATTCTTTGGTTTTCGTATTCCGTTACTTCCCACATCTCTAAGCAACAAGAAATCAACCTAAAACCTAGTGCAGGGGGAAGAATGGCGCTGTGGAATTTAATAGAGAATCCCATGGATCGTCGGTGTAGACTTTCCTGTTGGAGAAAGTGGGTTTCATCTTTCTTCGTCACCAAACTGGGAACGAAAAAGAAGTCAGACTGCAACAGATGACCTTTTGCCGGATGATATCGTCTCGGATCTGCTAGTATATCTAAGTGTGACATCAGGCCAACTAGAAATCCTTGGTTTGAGAAGAAGATTTTCTTACCCTTCCATATTGTGGTTATGTCATCCTTGGATAAGATCCCGTCCTCATTCATTGACTGGATTGCTTGAAGTCGCCGCCCTTTGCAAAATCTTCTGTCTGTAACAATTGATTTCAATGCATCAACTAGGTATACAGGAGATACTATGATGTGATCTCGAAGACCTGGGAGTGGAAAATAAATGACGTCTCCCTGGGCATGGTGGACTTTCAAGAAAACTTCAAGTTCTTTGTTGCTCAAAGTTTGTACAGGATTATCACGGTTGATGCCTTCCATCTGGTCTCTCCTTACAATCTTCACACCACTCTGAACCTTCTTGTTTATCATCATATCTAAGTAAATCCAAGACTTTGGAACTTTTTCTCCCCAAGATGGCTGCTCAAACATCAGGTCAACGAGGGCACGTTTCAGTACTTCTATTTCAGGGTCTTCTGGATCCATGGCATTGACAAAAATGCTGTATCGTAGAACCAGGTGTTCTAGAGCAGGTGTACCGTCAAACATTTTTCGGATTTCTTCATAAATGTATGACCTCCTTGCCTCTAATTTTTCCTATAAAATGTTCGATTAAAATATATGTAAAAAATTAACATGTATATTTACAAGACAGTACATTAAACTACAGAGTTTAAAAATTCTGCCAAAGCATATCGCATTTTCAATGTACAGCTTTTAAAATGGATCAGCTATGATTTTATTATCATTCTTGGTAGGAGAGTAATCAACGTTAGTCATACCCGATTTTGTTTAAAATTAGTTCAGGGGGTTCAGAAAGAACACTTTACGATGATAGTCAACAGAAGATGGTCAAGAATTTTCCTGTGGAAAAAGTCACAGGACTTGTGCACAGATAACGGATATAATGGGTGAGTGATCAGTGGGAGTGATATTTAATCTACCAAAGAAAAGTAATGGATGGAAACTCATCAGCGTTTTAATTTTGATTAAATCTGTGTGGAGGAAAATGGTAATGTGTGGTCTCCAGGGCTGCATTCACTGATACAGTCTTTTGCTCACTTTGAGGGAAAGTATGTCCTCTGTGACGCCTGAGAATGTCTGAGCAAAGTCGTAAAATATTTTTAAAAGTTGCAGAGAAGATTAGATTGATCAAATAGAACCATGACTTTGATATGTAATTTAGGAAACAGCGTGTTTAAATCCTAAAACTTAAAAAAAGACGAACTTAGAAATATGTAAGATTGGGGAAAACCCTACAAATGCTCTGCTTTTGCTTCAGCTAGAAAAAGGCGTATATAATCATTTTTTTTAAGTCATTGCCTATTGGTCAGGGTAATAATCAGCCTTTGTTAATCATTCAGAAATTCTTTGGTCGCCAAAACGATTTGGTAGATCGACACAGTAAATGTCAATCAAAGACGATTCTGTCGCCTCAGTGAATGTCAATCTGAAATAATTCTGTTGACTCAGTGAATGTCAATCTCAGATGATTCTGTCGGCTCAGTGAATGTCAATCACAGATGGTTCTGTCAGCTCAGTGAATGTCAATCTCAGATGATTCTGTCAGCTCAGTGACTATCAATCTCAGATGATTCTGTCGGCTCAGTGAATGTCAATCACAGATGGTTCTGTCCGCTCAGTGAATGTCAATCTCACATGATTCTGTCAGCTCAGTGACTGTCAATCTCAGATGATTCTGTCGGCTCAGTAAATGTCAATACCAGAAGATTCTATGGGCTCAGTGAATGTCAATCTCAGATGATTCTGTGGGCTCAGTAAATGTCAATCTCAGCACATTCTGTGACCTCAGTGAATGTCCATCTCAGAACATTCTGTCAGCTGAGTGATTGTCAGTCTCTGATGATTCTGTCAGCTCAGTGAATGTCAATCACAGATGATTCTGTCGGCTCAGTTAACGTCAATATCAGATGGTTCTGTCGGCTCAATAAATGTCAATCTCAGATGGTTCTGTACATTCAGTGAATGTTAGTGAATGTCAGTCTATAATAATTCTGTCGGCTCTGTGATTGTCAACCTCAGATGATTCTGTCGGCTCAGTGAATGTCAATCTCAAATGATTCTGTCAGCCCAGTGAATGTCAATCTCAGATGATTCTGTCGGCTCAGTGAATTCAATCCCAGATGATTATGTCGGCTCAATAAATGTTAATCTCAGATGGTTCTGTCGGCTCAGTTAATATTAGTGCAGATCAATCTAAGATGATTCTGTCGGCTCAGTAAATATCATTCTGACATAATTCTGTCCGCTCAGTGATTGTGAATCTCAAATGATTCTGTGGGCACTGATCAGTGAATGTCAATCTGTGATGATTCTGTGGGCTCAGTGAATGTCAATCTCAGATGATTATTTCGGATCAGTGAATGTCAATCTCAGATGGTTCTGTCGGATCAGTGACTGTCCATCTCAAATGATTCTGTGGGCTAAGTGAATGTCAATCTCAGATGATTCTGTCAGCTCAGTAAATGACAATCTCAGATGGTTCTGTCGGCTCAGTGAATGTCAATGAAGGTAAATCTCAGATGATTCTGTCGAATCAATAAATGTCATTCTCAGATGATTCTGTCGGCTAAGTGAATGTCAGTCTCAGATGATTCTGTGGGCTCAGTGATTGTCAATCTCAAATGATTCTATGGGCTCAGTGAATGTCAATCTTAGATAATTGTCAGCTCAGTGAATGGCAATATCAGACGAGTCTGAGTGAATGTCTGTAAATGTCAATCTCAGATGATTCTGTCTGTACAGTGAATGTCTGTGAATGTCAATCTCAGATATCACCAAATTAGTGAGGTAGTCTCAAACATTTTGACATTTTCATTACAGATTGTTGGTAAGTAATGGTCGTCCAAACTGTGTCACTTAGCATCGCTGAATCAACTTTGCATAAATCAATATCGGTTGTTTTCCTTGCAGACAAACAGTATGACTTTATGATGTTTGTATCAGATGGTATTACCAGCTCGGTAGCTGATCTTTTCAGATAACATCATCTGCTGAATAATTTTTAATCTCAGATGATATCAGCTCAATGTCAGTTGATATCAGACATCACCGAGTCAGTAAGTTATCACTAGCTCATTAACTGTTAGTCTCAGATGGTATCATCAGCATATTTACTGTTGGTCTCAAATGATATCATCAAGTTAATAACTTTAAGTCTCATATTATGCCATCAGTTCAGTTACGGTTGATATCAGCTCGGTAACTGTTGATCACAATTGATATCATTTGCTTATCACCTTTTGGTTGCAGATGATACCATCTCCTCACGCAATAGTTACTGTTAATGTCAGATAATGACATTTGCTCGTTTACTAGCTGCTAATATTTAATGATGTTATTAGCTCAGTTACCGTTAATATCAGATGATGCCATTAGCTCAGTTAATGTCAGATGATGCCATTAGCTCAGTTAATGTCAGATGATGTCATTAGCTCAGTTACTATTAATATGAAATGAAATCATTAGCTCAGTCACTGTAAATGTCAGAGAATGTCATAACCGTAGTTACTGCGAATATCAAATGACGTCATTAGCTCAGTGAATGTCAGATATTAGCATTAGCTCAGTTACTGATCAATATCAAATGATGTCATTAGTTTCCCTTTCTAAGTAGTAATATACCTACGTCCCCGGCCTATGGTGTCTACATTTCACAGTTGATACGATACTGTCGTGCCTGTGATTTGTACAGT
>JAOXYH010267337.1:0-15232 GCA_028566455.1 Botula fusca | reverse complement strand
AATGTTAAACTGATCTGGAATGCTTACTATTTTATTCTTTTGAGCTCATTGAGGCAACATCTTCATACCAAAAAGATGACAAAGTAAGCTTTTTTTTCATGGCCAGAACCCGGCCCTTTATCAACTTAAAAATCACACAATAAAAAGAAATAGTGCCTTGGCTTCTCTGGATATTCATCTACCGTATTGTGCCTAATAAACACCCCTCCCCGAAAATGCTTATGTACATACACATAAATCAGAACTCACAGTTTATTTGTCCATGATATACAGTTTAATTTTCTTCATTAATCGAATGAATTCTGTGACTGATGTGGCTTTAACATCACATAATATATATTTTTGGTTATATCACTGTTGCTTACAATATTTCTATTGGGTACTATAGTATGCAAGTTTTACTTCAATTCAGCTTGTCTTAATAAACGCCCCCACCTTTCAGAAAAATGCAATGTCACCAGGGCATTTATTAGGCATAATACGGTCAGACGGTATTGCTTTTCCAAGTCAATATCTCATTTCTACATGTTAGCATTTATTACTGTAAGACTGATTTCATGTACAGCATGTACAGGGTTTAGGAAATATCACATAACATTTGGAAGAAAATGGTTAAAAACTCAGCCACCAGCCAGAAATATCAAATCAATATTAAAGTTGCTCTACTGAAATGATACATGTGTATTTAGAAAAAAGTTTCAGACTCGCACATTCACAAATCTACTATTGATCTTACTAAGATATAAGTGATATCTTGCAACTTATTTTGTTTAATAGAAAAAAAAGTCCACAGTCTGAGCTTTGATTGACAATATACATGTACCATCTACTCTGCAGGGAATACAGGATGCAAACAATTTGGAGATAACTGTAGTGTATACATTTTAAGCTTTGTGGACGTAAATCACAGGTTTTTTTTCTGTCGCAACTTGAGTTGAGCTCTGCTACAGAAAGCATAGCTAGGACGCCGGATAACATATATTTGCAACAATGAAACCAAGATTTACGTCCCCAGAGCTTAAAACACAATATACAATGATATAAACTTTGTCAGGCATAGTTTGACAGTATTTGTTAAATGATTCTTTACCTGGTCAAGTCTATAATTGTTGATACACGTTTTACCCCGCATCTATGCTTCAATGCACAGATGTGGCATTATCGATATTAGCAAAGAATTACACTTAAACGTATAAGCTGTGCTTGTATGTCTGTCTTACAGTGAGTTGTCACCGTGTGAGCGTTTAAGGCCTCGATCACTTTGACACTGAGATGAAAATCGGCAATAAAAGTGCTGTTCCTTTGCTTTAGGTTTTGTCAAGTACCTGAAATTTTCTTGCTACACAGTATATCCCTTCTTTCCTATTAGTTATCTCCATTCTGCAATACTAAAAGACATTGTCTTTAAACAATGCTTTGTAGCCTATTGTATAAACTGCAATTAAATAAACTTCTGCATAGAGATGATAGAGATGTGACCGTATCTCTGCTTTTAACAACGTGATGTCACTGATGACCTAATGTTTTCAGGCTTCATACAATCTTCAGAAAAAAAAAAACTGTTTTCCGAATATATGCATCTCTATATCTGAAATCCCAAAGTTTAAAGAAAAATAATTGTGTCATGTTTTTTGTCCATAATTTTGTAATGCAGTAAGGCACATGTACAAGGGACTACACTGTACATGCAAGAGCCGTCCAGAGTTATGAAATATGTGTGACAACACTGAATGGAGCATCAATCATTTAAAACTCATAAGTTTCACCTCAGCAATACCAGTGGCTGAGTGCTCATTCAGGCTTTTCATGACTTAATCAATTTACTTTTTTTTTGGAAACTATATTAAGTGACATTAATTAAACTGATCACTTGTACCTTTTTTTCCAATGTTGCAACAATCATCAGAAATTAGCAATTTTCGAGCAGTACAGATCAGTAGAAGCCTATTCCTTACTGGCGGATTGTTTATTCTTCAAAAGTTATCTCCCTTTAGAGATGGTATGAACTCGGAATACAGACTTGCCTTTGAAAAGAAACGATAAAATTAGAGACCTCCGAAGAGAGGTTTTACTTCATATCCAGTGGCGGATTCAAGGGGGCGTAAGTGGCGTAAGGAAAATAAGGCGGAGTCTAACACTGCCATCTCGATGGAGAAAAATCGGGTATTCTGAGCAAACCACGTTGATGACACAATTATTCTCATCTTTTGCTTGACCAGTAATTCCAATCACATCTTACTGCTACCGAAAGTTATCAAAATAAGATTGGTACTTGCCAAGTTTGTCACCATTTCATCAACGACGCTGGTTGTAGAGTGCCGCCATGATCATGAACATTCAATGAGATCAACGGAGTTATCTCCTCCTGAAATGAATGGCTAAAAACGCGGGAAAAATGACTTAACATCGCTGCGTTCCATAATTGGAAAGCACCCGTAACTCAGACTATTTTCAATGGTCCCCTGGCTGTTCGACCGACTGAAGTTCCATTGATATAATATACCAAACCGTCAATTAAGCTCTGAGGACAAAAGGCAGCACACAAGACGATGAAAAACTAAAGCAAAGAACGCCACAAACATCAGTCAACACTGACAGGTAAAGTAGGAAAATGAATAACTCGAACACTACCCAAAACTTACCTCAGATGTTCATAAAGGATATAAGTAGCTTATGCTTAACATCAAACACTGGACGTATCAATAAAAGTAATAGCAAAAGACTGGACACCTAGGGAAATATCAAAAAGCGTAAAATCGATAGGACTGACAAGATCGAGTAATATACAGAACGATTGGCAGAAAGCTGTTATACTCCCAGATTGGTATAGGCATTTTCAAATGGTAGAAATAAGTCAATGAGTCAACAATAAAAAGTACGTGATTTGGATTATAGCAAAAGAAATATATCATCAGACATCTATTAAACAGTCTCTCAAAATCGATCAACCTATTGTTGTTGCCGAGGTTAAATAATAATTTAGAACGAAAACTTGATTGAGAAGCTTCCTAGTCAATACTAACCATATATCCCAATTATAGTCAACACTAACCATATATCCCAATTATAGTCCACAGTAACCATATATCCCAATTATACTCAACACTAACCATATATCCCAATTATAGTCCACAGTAACTATATATCCCAATTATAGTCAACACTAACCATATACAGTGAAACCTCTGAAAACCGACTGCCCTCGGGACCAGAGAAAATCGAACGATATTCAAAGGTTCGGTTTCGGCGGTTCCGGATATTAACGTTTCCGTTCCGAATACCGACACCAGAAGTACAGGATTATTGTTCTTTTGAGATGATCTGTGATTGACTGGTTGGGCACTGTTAATGTATGTTTCTTTTATAGAGTATGCAATATTTGTGAATGTTTTGTATGCTTTAAATAAATAATAATATAAATAAAGTTTTAAATGTGGTGAAATGTGTTCAATCATGCACTTAGATTTCAAGATCATTGACACTGTCTGTCCTTGAATTAAATGCCCGACTTATACAACAAATGTACCATAAAGAGAAGTTATAGGGAATGTGATTTCACAGTTAAAAGTATTCAGCAATATGTTTCAGCTAAAATGATCAAGTTGTTCAAATACTGTACGACTAAATACCACAACACCGACAGGCAAACAAATACTCAAGTAACAAGTCAAAAATGACAAAACAATCGTCGAGTACATGCACCATCCTATCATCCTTAATACAGCCTGCTATGGACCAAGATAAAGATCTTATGTAGATTCCAAGGATAAAGAACACCGCCACCTTGTTTCTTTGCTTTACCTCATTTACATTTTACTCCATATACAGTCACTTTTCAATAGTAAACAACAAAACTGCAGAATTAAACAGTACAATCATATTTATTTATACATGATAATTATTCTGATAACATAGGTAAAGTTTTTCATAAATAATGCAATAAATTGACAAACATGTTTAAAAAAATATAGAAGATACCAAACCTCAATCAAAGCTCGAATGTCCTAAGGTACCAGACAAGACCGTGAGCATGTAAAGTTCATAACTGTCTTTAAATCTTAAGACTTACACTTTAAAAAAGTCTACAATTGACACCTGTTTCTTTTTCAAACACCTTTGTAGAATTGTGGTTTCACTTTTAGAACTTAACTCTTGAGCGACACTTACAAATAATCGTCTTTTACAATTGCACATCTCTTCAATCGTTTCCTAAACGCCAATATTTCATCCAATATCAATTCAGGTTGGGAAGTCGAAGTATCGTCGATCATTTCATCTTCGGACTCGCTTCACGTTGTCTTTCTTCGGTTCAGATAAATGAGTCTCATGAGTCTCATGAGTCTCAATAAGATTCTGTTCCCATTATCAATTTCGCTTATCCAATCCGGAAAAAAATTTTGAATTCATCCAAGACTTTTTGTTGTTGCGTCATGTAACCGGTAGTTTATTTATCTTAATGTTTTGAAACAACGTACCAACCACTAAAGGTTTTAATTTTTCCCCAGTTGCACTACAAGCAAACATAACTGTTTAACGTTCTTTCGAGTTTTTTTTACACATTTTGAAGATTGCCCTTTGGCTGAAAGTGTCTTGTCGGGTAGCGCACGATAGTAAAGACCAGTCTCATCACAGTTAAGAATATCACAAGGTTCAAATTTTGAACAAATTTCTCGAATACGAGAGAAATATTCGTCAACAATTTCTAAATTTACACCGGCACTTTCACCATTAACGGTAAACGCTTTAATACATGTAGCATGACGGCTCTTAAATTTTTCTAACCACCCATTTGATGCTTTGAAATCGGCAGTGTCTAACAGACTGGTAAATTTTAATGCTCTACGTTGCAATATAGACCCGGATATTGGAATGGTCTTATCTCGATCTTGTTGGAATCAATCCCACATAAGATAATTCGAATTGTCATGTTTACTTTTATTGCCTAATCTTTTTTTTTACGAATTGTCATTGTTCTCAAAATTTGCAAGATATTCTGACTTTCTTTTGAAAATATCGGATACGGTTGTTTTTCCTACTACGAATTTCTCACTTAAAGATCTCTGAGATGGTTTTTGAAAACTTTTAGATTTTGTTTTCTATTATTATTTAATTCTGTCTTAAAGCGTTAATTCAAATCTAGCCGGCGGTTTTGACATTTTATTAGTAATTTAAGTATGAACCAGAAGTAATGCAAAATTCAGAATGGTTTTCAAATTTCGTTACCGACAATTTATACCAAATGGTCATAAAACCATAAAATTAAGTTTATTTACTCATTTCACAATAGAATACAAGCGGTCAGCACAACATATTTTGATGTTTTTGTTGCTGTTTTTACAAAATCGTTTGAACTTGTAGTTATAAAAATATGCTTAAATTTATTAACATTCATTTCAAAATTGTTTTAATTACATGTACGCTTATGTTCACAAACCCCTCTTCATGTTCAATAATTGTTTAATTAACGAGTATCACAGCTTGTTGATTGTAATCAACATCGGCGTTAATCTGTTGAAGTACAGCTGTATAGACCATTCTTAATAAGATTCTCATTAATATTCATATAAATTCGAAACCGAGGCTAAGCTAGGCATTTTGCGTGTAAACAACATGGCTACATCGAGTGCAAATACAAATTCCAACAGGGATCTTTCGGAAATACCGGACATTTCCTTTGCATTTGTGGAAAATTTCATTAAAGGACATGGAACTAGCTCTGGAAAGGAGCAGATGACAAAAGGATTTAAATATTACAGCGAGGGATACGTTCATTCTGTCTCAGGTAAGTTCGATCTGACCTTGTTTCTCTCTTTGTTTACGAGACGAGATGCACGTGCCGAATATTATTCTGCTATCCATTATTTTCCCCCTAAAACGATGAAACCTTTTGTCAAATGATAAATCATGTTGTAGTTTATTACACTTTTGTTGAAAATTGTAACTTTTGTGGAATTTATCAACATTAAATGCACCTTTACTATCTCAATCTGGAAAGTCAATTATCGAACAGCTGATCATGTGTAAACAACACTACTTCATACGATACATTGTAATCCGTCAATATTTTTATTAAGACATTCTGGCTTAGGTTATATCTAAATTAATGTAATTCTTATTTTAAATACATTCGTGTAAAGTATTACATTATTATTTCTTTTGACAGTGTATCCAGATGAACTAGGATGTTTGGTGAAGGCAAAGTGCTTTCGGTCTCAAAGAAGAAATGAATCTCCACATGATGTCAAGGTAGGAATTTTTACAGACCATTGAAATGTTTTATTAAGATGAAGGTATCTTTGAGAAAAATTATTATAAAATACATTTGTAATTTAAATGATTTATACAAGTAACAGGAATGTATTAATTAACATTTGTTTGTTTTTATGTAGTAACAATATCCAACTTAATATATTGCAAAACACAATTACTTAATATAATGAAAATGATTATAATTCTTTTTTTTTATACAGATTTTGATCAACAGTGACAGAATTGAATATTCATTTTGTTCATGTACCATTGGACAGAGTGGCTTTTGTGGACATGTGACTGCTCTGCTTTATCAACTTGCACACTATAAAATGATGAAGTTAAAATTAGTACCAACTGATGTAGCGAAAACTTCTTTGCCACAGACTTGGCATGTACCCAGGGGAGAAAAACTGCACGGTGACAAAGTTGACAACATTGTCATACAAGGATATGACAGAGAGCAACCACACCGGGCTACAAAGGGAATTAAATCAACGTTGTACAACCCGATATCAGGGGATGAATCCATTGACATAGACAACTTAGTGAGTGAAATGAAAGACATGGACATCTTGTTGAAAACTGTGGTGTCAGAAAACAGAACTGCATTGGTGCAGACTGAGTTCGGAAAATTTCAAAAAGGATGCATTCTTAGCTATCAACAAAAAATGGCAAGTGACTACATACTCAATTTGATGGACAACAGTGAATTTCCTGACTTGCCACTCAAAAATGTAATGGAAACTAATGTAAACATTGTTTTAAGTGATTCACAGCTGAAAAAGTTCGAGTCGTTGAAGGTAACACTTGTGGAGAGTCACGAAATTGAACAAGGTACCCGCTGTCAGTCCAGTGATCCCAAATGGCATAAAATGAGGAGGGACAGAATAACAGCATCACACGCAGGAGAAATAGCTAAACGAAGAGCAGGTAACTATCTTTTCATACACATGTAGGTGGTCTCTCCATGCAAATGTTATATTTGACAGTATTCTGAATAACATTGCTTGTTCTCCAATTTAAAAGAATTTACTTGTATGTTCTTTCCTAGATATACTTGAACAACATAGTATGAAGTATAAGATTATTATATGCTTGTCACTTGTCAATACTGCTTGAATTAAATTGGATTAGATATGAGATTTACATTTTATCGATGTTTATTTGTCATATCTATCTACATGAGTTTGATTTCAATTTCAGATGGTGCAAAACTTGCTGAACGCTTACAGTCAACTCGACATGTACAAACTGCAGCTATGAAACGTGGCATTGAATGTGAAGTTGTTGCAGCACAAGCATATAGCAAGGTACATTGTAACTATGTCTTTATATGCATATACTTGCAGTTATATTGTCGATCTTTGCTATATTGAAACTGTACATACAGTACTTGTGACTTCAACGTTTCATGAAAAGAATTTGTATCTGTGATGCAATTCAAAATTTATCATTTCAACTTATAAATGAAATACAGTGTTGCATTGAAAGAAGAGAATTTACATTTTAATTTTAATTTACACTATAAGTCTGAAAGTTATCCCCAATATTACTTGAGGCCATTTCAAAATAAAAGGTAATTTCATAGTCCCTGTGTGAAGAGACCACTCTTTTTGCAAGGACAAATTATCAAGGTAGCATTTTGATCTATATTTATTTTTTTTTTTCAGGAAATGAATGACAATGTGAATTTGTATCCATGTGGTGTTATAGTTAATCCATACTGCCACTGGCTTGCTGCAACCCCTGACAGGAAAGTCTATGCACCAGACCGAAATCCACCATATGGATTGCTAGAGATAAAATGTCCAACTGCTGACCAGTTAACAAATGTAAAATGCCTTCATGATGTCGGAGGGGAGAGGAAATTAAAAAAAAATGACAATTACTATTTTCAGATACAAATGCAAATGGCAGTGACAGGATTAGATTGGTGTGATTTTTTCGTTTGGCTTGAAAATGATACACACTTAGAAACTGTATATTTTGATGCAGATTTTTGGCAAACAGCAAAAGACAAACTGGATTTGTTTTTTCTTACATATTTTTTAAATTAAAGTATGTTAGAATATAATCTGTTTGTTGACATGATGGAGCAATTTTTCTTGGTTCTGTCAGTTTTAAGGACTTCCCGTTTTGAAATATGCCTTGGAGTTCAGTACTTTGTTATACTTTTATTATGATAATGAAACAGAAATGACTGTTGTTTTACTTTTTTTGTTTTATTAATGGTCTTCTTAATAATGTTAATATATTCGATACTGTCCACATCTGGTTAACTGATCCTGCTATAGACAGGGGAACTGTAGACTGTAAAAGTCTGTATTCTTTGACACGTTTTATATGTCGTTCCACATGGATCCTTAGTGAAGCAATTTTTTGGTTATCCTCAACCTGTGATGATGTAAATTGTCCATCACTGCATAAGAAGTGGGGAGTAGCAATAGTTATTCCTGTATCTTTCAGCAGTTTGTTAAGAACAAAACCTTTATCTGCCATTATCTCGTCTCCAGGTTCTAACAAATCAAGAAGTCCCGAATATTTTGTTATTTCGATATCTGACATACATCCTGAATACAGAGAGGATATGAATGTTATTGCTCCATGAGGAGCTATTCCAACTAAACCTTTCCAGGTATTGTGGCTTTTGTATGACGAGAATGTCTTTGATGCTAAGGCCAAAGAAGAAGGTCTTTCTGTGAAAATTTCTGTGCAGTCTATAATTACACGTGTCCTTGGATATAAAAGTTGGAAGTCTTGTGGCATGAAATGCATGATTTTTTCCTTACTCGGCCAGATATTAATGCTACCCAATATAAAATATAAGTAGTTTGCCCAGGTAATAATTTTTCTGCTCACAGTTGATGTATGAATATTAAATCGTACTGACAAATCCTCTGACAAGAAACCACATTTCAAGCGACACAAGAACATGAACAATTCGTCAATACATTGCATCGATTTTGGACGTCCCCTTGTGTTAATGTCCTCAGACGGGTTGTAATAGACACTTTTCATTCTAGAAGCAGTGGGTTGAATAGTAGAAAAGAAAATAATGAATAAGTTGTAAGTTGGAAAGCCAGTGTAAAATTCGATCATATCATCATCGAACGAAAACCTTGTAACGCCAAATCGCTCCATTTGGTATTTCTTGTTCATTTCTGATAGTTCTTCATTTTTATTCCTGATTTCAGCTTCCTTTTCTTCTACAATTTTTTCCAGCCTCAGTATCTTCTCATTACAAATAGAATGGCTATCCTCCACATCTTCCCTATAAATAAAATACATGAAATTTAAAATATGTCTTTATACATATACCTTGTATACAACATGCATTATTCAGTGAAACATATCTTGGACCATAGTGTTCATTCATACATACTCTTTTTTATTATTGTGTAAGTTTTCTTTCTTTTTGGAAAAGTGGGGGAGGAGTGTGATCCCAGTGCTAAAATTATTTTTATTCATGATTTTTTTTTTAATGTTTGCAAACTGTTTGCATATTTTATTGTATGCTTTCTTAGGAATTTATCAATAAGAGTAATTCATGCAAAGGTTCTAATGTCTCACATACTTTTGTATATTTTTATCCAGAATGGAAACATCCTCTACTAAAAGTGATGGCTGGTTTTCTTCACACTCTACTTGTGTCTCATCCTGTTGATCACTGCGTATTTTTGTATACAGAGGTTGTCTTGCTGTGGGTTGCTTTCTGCCAGCTTTATCTGCCCTCCATTCAAAAACTGATGGCACTGCATCTGCTTTTAAACATTTCCTTGTTGGTGTCCAGCGGTAATCTTCCTTCTTAAAATGTCGAGAGCACACAACAGTGTTTCCTCCAATCTGATAAGAAAATTAAAACGTATGTGATTAAATATATACACAGACATATTTTCCTATCTTTAATGAGGTTTGGTAATGTTATTAGAAGAAACTGGGAGCGTGTATTCAAGCTGAAAATGTCAGCATGTGGGTGCATGTTATAGCATGTAATACAATGTATTCCAGATGTTTAATGGGATAAATCTGTAATTTTCTTGAGCAAAATATCGACAAAAGTTTGTTTTTTAATTGAGGATGACTTATTTAATTACTCACAGTTATTATTTAGTCAAAAATAACATTTTGTGTGTTTTTTCCCACGTTGGAAACATATAAACAAATAACACATGCTTATTTTTTTACCTTGAAAAATGGTCCTTCATCCCTACGTATTGCGATTATCCATTGTTTTCTTAAGGTTGTCTTCTTTTCTGATGGAATGTGATGAAAACTTAAATCATGGTGGATCCTTGCATTCCCATTACACTGTGGGACACAACAATATTCATCTCGACGTTTAGCGGTTGATGATGCTTCAGCAGCCATGTTGATGATACCGATGCCTAGCTTAGCCTCGTTTTCGAGATTTTGACCTGGGGTCAATGCATTCATGAATAACTTTTGAGAATGGTCTATTGATCTTTCCGGTGATTGACATCTAACATGATTTGCATGGCTCATTGATTTTACCTGTCAACAAAATTGTCATCCGGTTTTCGGAGGTTTATTTGACCAGAAAATCTATTTCGGGACCGATCTTTAAAGCGGAAATTCGGAATTCAGAGGGGCCGGTTTATAGAGGATTTTTCTACTTAATTAAATAGTTGAAAATTCCGGACCAAAACTAAATGATCGGTTTTCGGAGGAATCAAGTAACGTTTCGTATGAGATATATTTGGAACTACATAATACATTATACTTTACAATGTGCCAGAAATCTGACCGTTTCACACATAAAAGCAAGTCCTTCCATCTTGCTGCTAGATTGTTACTCAACGTCACGTCCGTCTTTCATTGACCCTTTTAATATTTTTGTAAACATTTTAATTTATTCAGTAAGTAGAAATACGTAGCTCGTAAAGAAAAACAAATATTGATAAACCTGTTATTTTCTTTCATATGCCTTCTGCCTTTTTTATTTGGTCAAGTATCTGTACGAATGGTGTTTCCACACTTGTCTGCCAGTGGTACACGCATCTTAATTATACAGTCGAAACTGCTTTAAAAAGGCACCTCTATATAATAAATCAGTCTCTATTAAAGGCACTCTCTTAGACGTTCCCTTCGTTTAAATGGTCATTGAAATTTTGACGAGTAATTATTTTACGAAATGTGCACATCCGATGCATTAAAATCGGAAAGAAATGTATCACACTTTGTTTTAGTACCACTGAGTCGATGCCACTGCTGATGGACTGGTAGTCCCCAAGGGTATTTCGGTAAAGGACCGAAATGATACTTTTAAATTAAAAGTGTTTTAAATCTCTAAAATTAAATAAAACTAAGGACTTATCTCCCTCATGCAAAGCTCTGTCCGTAGATGGTTTTAGCTGCCTATTTCGGTAATTTTGGCATGTTCTCGCTTTTACAAATTTTTGACAACAGTTGGATTTTCCAAAGTTTTGGTCCCTAGCATCACTGTCGAGCAGGTAATTTATGAAATGCGGATGCATCAAAATTGGTATGAAATGTATCACACTTTGTTTTACTACCACTGAGTCGATGCCACTGCTGGTGGACTGTTAGTCCCCGAGGGTATCACCTGCTCAGTAGCAAGTACTTCGGTACTGGCCCCAATTTTAAACTTCTAAATTTAACGTTAAAATTCCCCAGAATTTAATAAAATTATGGAGTTATCTCCCTCATGCAAAGCTCTGTCCGTAGATGGTTTTGGCTTCCTATTTCGGTCTTTTTGGCATGTTCTCGCTTTTACACATTTTTGATGAGTCGTGGTCTTCGAAAGTTTTGGTCCCTAGCATCAAGAAATCCAAGAAATTAATTTACGAAATGTGCACATCCGATGCATCAAAATCGGTATGAAATGTATCAAGTTTTTCAATACATTTTCCAATTGTGTCCTTGACATGCAAGATGTGACCTTGAATCAGGGTCATGCCACCCCAAGGTCAGGGACAACAAATATAACCCGACATGGTCCACTTAGTTAACTGAAATGGCCTAGATAAGATTTCAGTACATCTACAAACTGTGACCTTACCATTAGATCAAGATCATGTCACATTTTTGGCTCATGAACAACTTTCCGTTCTTCCATGCAAATGCTCACTTGGAACCAAGCAGGCAATTGAAACTTAAAAGCATGGACAAGATTCAATACATTTACCCATCTATGATGTGTAACAATGGCACCGCAAAGCAGAGCATACCCACAAAATAGAAATAAGCTTCATGCTTGGTATGCACTGTGTCCATGATGGTGTGACCTTGACTTTTGACCTTGAAAATTAATAGGCTTTCATCCGTCTTCATAGTTCATGCTTATGCAACTTTTGGTACAGATCAACTGAACAACAGAAGATGCACTATGTCCACAGGTAATATACATGCCATATTTCCAGGTCAAGGTAAGGGTTAAATTATACATATGACCTTGACCTTTAACCTGAAAAATCAACAGGCTTTCTGCACTCTTCAAGTAGTAATCTATCAGAATGACTGGATAATACGCAAAAGTATGTGTTGTGGTGTTAAATGTTGGTCCCTTTCGCTTTCAACATCATCACTGGTAAATAGCTTTCTGTGAAAAGGAAACCAAGTGAACAAGTCTTCACTGCCAGTCTGGCCTCTCGTACCGCAAGGCCAATTTTGTCCAGATATGGGATCCTCGAGTTGGCAGATGGAAACTGAGCACCTTTTACCACAGTCTCATCAGAGACAAAGCCCCTAAATGAACGACCTGCTAGGTCCACTTGTGTGGATATGCCATGGTGTCTGAAAACCTAGTCCCTAGTTATCGGTTAAATAGCCCACATGGAAGTGAATCAAGACAGAAAATATGCATAGATGAACTTGATAGAAATTGCGATCATCTTAGGGATGGAAAACCCCTATGGAGAAACTAGATCCTTCATAAAGAAGGTTAAGCTTTGGGTAACCTCCCTATCTTGTGAAAAACTTCTGTAACAGAAAAGCAACAAAAGTATTTGAATGCATCTGTAGAAGAGTCAAGACTTTGTTGCAGCCCCATGTGCCATTTGGCAAAATGGGTAGCACAGTAGAGCCCACTTGTGAATATCAACTAACATCTGTCTAACGAAACGAACTCCGTGTGCGATTTTGCCCTTAGAGTCAGATTCCAATCTGACAAATCCTCTAGCGAAGTATCATCACTAAGCAAACTTGCTGGTCAAAGTGCATGAAACTGCGTTTTGGAGCTTAATTCTGCCTGTACCATTTTGACCTGGACCACTGATCAAAACCCCTGAAACTAAACAATGCCCCTGTTGTCATTCAATTAAAGCATTATACCATATTCAAAACTTCAGTTCTACAGTACTTACACGAGTGCAACAGTTTAATCCGGAGTATGTTCATGTGAACTCGACAGACCTAAACAATCAAAAGCTGCCATGCTCTCTTCATGATCAACTAATAGTCCAAATTTACATTCGTCTGGTTGAAAGACGAGGTATACTATGTCCCAAAATAGATGATGTTTTTACAAAATTTTCATTCATGCATATCTATATGCCATCATCCTTGTTTAAAATATCGGCAACAGAACACTGAAGCAACAGGTAGAAGTGGTGAAGCAATGACAACAATGTAAGAATGGAATAAACTGTCAAAGGGAATAATTCCTATATTACATCTACACAGTTCCTTGTACACTGCAAAGCCAGAGTGAATCGCCATTGTGACAACAAAATTAACTTTATTGTAGATTGCCAAGGAAATTAAATTCTAGAAACCATGTCCTTTAAGCACATCTACAGATTACTGGTATATACATTTTGTATTTTACACAGAGACTGAAAAGATTTCCCTTAAACAGTGTTGGCAAGTACATGTATTTGCAACTAAAGTCCTCAGGGAGCAGGAATTCTTCCTACATTATCCTAATACTTACTGTCAAGGTGGTAACTCAAGAAAGGGAATGGGACAATCTCACTTCATTCACATATACATTTTCCTCATACCCTGACCAATTTTTGAACTATTTCCATCCAACCATGAAGATGATTTGACAAGATTTCTGGACAGAAATCACAAGATATTAACCCTTGCTTTTAGTGGGGCATAATAAACCATCAAAGTACCTCCAAGCCAACCTGAGCAAACAGGATTTTATTCTGCACAAAGGCCTTTCACATACTAATGAAAATTTCAAATGAATTCCTTGAATGGTGTTCCAAGGTGTTCTGAGAACAAGAAATGCCAAGCGAATGAACCGTCATCATGTGTAGCACCTTGCAAATAAACTTGAGGGAACGGGATTTTGTGAAACACTTGAACCTTTGACTTATTTGCAAAATTTGAAAGAATTCCCATAACACTGCAAGTTTCAATGACAAGAATTTACAAAATTTACTGTGTCAAGGGGAACAATTCCCAGAAGTCTCCTGGGACCAGAATCACATCACATCTTATATAAAACTCCCCGACATTCCTTGAATAGTATTGGAAGATACAAGACATGTGAATGATTTGCAACTGCATTAAATTGTCACGGCCAAAAAATCCCAGACAGGAATATCTCCCTTCATACACATCTATGTATTATAAACCTTAACAAAGTTTAAAATGATTTTCTTCAATGGAGTTGCAATAACAAGATTTGCTGATGGACAGGATGGAGCAAAACCAGAATGCCCACTTGCATTCAAAGGCATAACGTGGACTACTTTCATATAACAGGAGTTCAAGCAAAGTGTAGACTGTAGTAGCGAAGTTTCTGGACAGTCCTTGGAATGTAGTGGTTAAACATAACTGCTTCTCTTACTGTGACATTTGGAGGAACAACATTTACAAGACGAACGACACACCGACAATTCATTCAACTTACATATATACCATCTCCATTACGCTGGACACATTCAGTTCCTTGAAATTGCTTAATTTGTATCTATGGGGTATGCACTCATTACATATTACACAGAAAGAAAACAAGATTAGTAAGTAACTTATTGCAATTATT
>JAOXYH010265126.1:0-15234 GCA_028566455.1 Botula fusca | reverse complement strand
GTAAATTACTACAGAGAAGTGTCCTTAAAGAGTTCATAAAATATAATCGAACATGTTATTTCCGGTCGGCTGAAAAAGCTCGGTTACAAGTAAGGGGTTTGAAAACAGTTCTTCAACACATATCATCATTCATGCTGCACCGAAAGCAACAAATGTAATGAAACAAAGTACTTCCATTCCCAATATAAACTGTACTTTCTGTCATGTAAAAACATGCTTAACAGGTAAAAGGCGGTTTTGAGAAGATATCGTGTTGTATTCTAAAGAAATAAAAAAATAATTGTAATGAAACAAGTAGTTCCAGCCCAGTGGAGGATGCAGGGGGTTGGAACTCCTTCTTTTGTTGAAACATTTGTCATTTTCATGCAAAAAGGGGGAAAATATGATGACAGGACCTGCCTCTGCAGCCCCAATATACACTGTACTCCATGACAATGTAATGTTTTAACCGTTCCAACCCCAGTAGTTCCCGCCCCGGTTTGTTTTACATTTTTATTACATTTGTTGCATAGACCTTATTAGGTACGATAGCGTAACCCTGCTTCCGATGCTCTGGGGTTACCATTCCCTCCCATTACTTGCAATGGAGCAAAGTGATTTTTTTTAATTAAAAAGTTAGCACAGTTTAAGTTGATGTGTGTGATAGAATGTCTACTTCACCTATGTTTTCAATCAAATAACGTAATATAAGCTCGATGAAATCGGCAAATCATGACAAAATACCTGATCTTGAACTTCATATATTTCATGAAGTTCAAGATCAAAATTTTATAAAATCATAATTTTCTCTTCAATTTCCAAAAGCGAAAATACGAAATGAATTTATATAATGTTAAAGACTGTTAAAACATTTAATAAAAACCCAAATTCAGTTTAAATTAACTTCCCAATTCGAGCGCCGGAAATCTCTGGCGGCCTGCCAGACAGGACGCAGGGTTACGTTATTAAAACTTAGACCTTATTCCAATTCGTGTATTACATTTCGTGCACTGAATATTATAGTGTTTCAAAGTTCTCCATTTTTTAGAAAAAGTAAGAAAACCATATATTCTTGCTCCTGTATACTGCTTACCCTTTAACTCCCTATGTTGTTTTCACAATAATTCAGTGGTTTTTAAAATTTTAAAACGTTCTATCTCCATCACTCCTCGACAGAATATTCATGAAGACCAAAAGTCTATAATAAATATACACTACAGATTGTAAAAGCATAATAGAATATGAAAAACCAGTGATTACGCCATTTTCAGTATTTAATATCATAAAACTATGGCTATATTGTTCATTATGACGCTGTTTTAATATCCCTTATTATCCCGTTAATTTACAGACACAACGAACGTTGTAATTTTAACCCGCATTCTTCGTGTCCGAAAATTCGAAATTGACCAATCAAAACAGTCGAAAATCATGTGCTTTACCCAGTTCTTTGTGTCCGAATACCCAGCGTGTTTTAGTTAATCTGATATACCCCATGTACAATGTATCTCGAAAATCATCCCCATCTGCTGTAGCAAAAGGGAATTATTTGCGATTCGGAATCTGCTTCATCATAATGAATTGTCGATTTAATGTATTTAAAGATATTTTTATTTTAACTAACATCACACATATGTTATGCACATTTCAACTATATGTTGCAAGAAGGAACCATTTGGAACTTATTGGTATGCAGGGGTTAAAGTTTACTATATACGTGACAGACATTTCCACGGGTTTTTCCTAGTCTTTATAAAATTTGGTGAATTTACGTTTTGAGGTTTATATTAAAAGCATAATAATGTTGCGTCTTGTTACCATGATGAGAAAGCATCAAAATATGCATGTTGTTTTCGTTGTAATGTCTGGCTCCTTGCCTAGAAAATATTAACTGAAAAACCTATAAAAAGTGGGAATTTTTGGGGAGATAACTCGGTAATGGAAAGACATAAGATGTGTTTTTTTTCTGCGTTCGCATTCATAGACCTTGTATGTAGAACGCTCAAGTATAATAGGGAAAGATAAAAAAATCTTAAAACTATCTAAATCAGAATGAATGGTCGTGAACGATGCAGGTGTGTCAATAATAGGACATTTTTAATTAAAAAAAGATGACATTTGACAGGTGTTTTTGGAAATCTTGTTTGTTGATACTATGCCATTCGTTTATTTATCACATGTATTCTTTGTCCATGTTATAGAAATTATAAAATATCAGCGTGCTCCAATAGTGTTAATATTCAGCTGTACATATCAAGAGGATAAATTACTTCAGAAAGGATACACAAATCGCATAGCGGGTAAATTTTCACATTTTCGATTTGCGACTATCGCTTATATTTGTTGTAATTTATGCAATAGCATATCTTACAAATCGCAAATTTTCAATTTAATGAAGTTCTTTGCTAGTTTTAGTAAAATTTAAGACCTGCTGTACGGTACTTTGTGTTACTGAGTTTTGAATACTCTATAATTATGCGACTTCACTTACATTTTTTAAAAAACGAACGCGTTTTTATATTTTTGTCACAAAGTGTATATATTACATATATACATAAATATACAACTGAAAATAAGGCACAACGGTATTTTAGTTCTGACAATTTTTTATCGGTCCCTTAGCGGGACTCAAACTCGCACTGGCCGAGTATTTGATCCAGATCTTGATGTTTTGACCTGAAGCTAGGCCAACGTCCAACAGAGATGAAAGAGGACAGACATTTTTTTTGTTTTTGTTTTTTTTTTGCAATTTAGAAGCAACATTCGCGCAATTTTTATCTTATGAAAGTACATGTTTTATTTCGGACAACGAATTGCATGGCTTTAAAACGGATAGAGTGTACATGTAACATGTGTTCTTGCCTTGCACAGAACACATATTTCAATTTTCCACTGAGTGTAACGACAGGAACCTTCAATTTAACCCGTGTTGATTCACATAGATACTGAGAAGCTATCAGATATTTTTTGCACATTTCACCTATAGGACAATTATTGTGTTGAAAAAATGCAGAGGTCGACCTAGTTCTGAGTGCAAATACTTTTGTGCAAATTAAATGAATTTAATGACGTTAATAACCTGGTAAAGAGGCACCGACGAAGACTCCCTCTATCCAACATGTACAAATTGGTCGCCATTGCCAAAATATCTTAAATTCACATTACAGCGGAGCTAGTCATCTTTAGTCATCTTTAGTTCGTAGATGTATGATTCCCATGTAATGGCCTTCATTACCGAAAATAATTTCTTCAAATTGCCACTAGTAATTTAGTATTTGAAACAGAATTGGCTGAAATGTGTGCTGCAGATATTATAAACAATGTTTTAAAAGTGCAACATTAAAAGTACATGCATGCATTGCTTTGACTAAATCTTGTCAATTAGTCACAACTATTAGTGAACTTTTATCTGTTTCAGATCGATGATAAAATGGTCAACTTCAACTCATCAAACACTCCCGTCTCGCCTCACCAAACTGACAACACAACTTCACAAAACCCATGCATTGTTTTTATAAGTATCATGATAATTATTGGCGTCAGTGGAAACATTTTGGTACTATTTATCTTTACGAAATTTTATGTACTGTCCACCTATCGCGTTTTTGTGCGAACTCTGGCAATCGTAGACCTTTTGATCTGCCTGACTTACATGCCACTGGATATTGTATTTCAGATTAATTCGCAAAGGCATACCACAGGGAGCGAAGTTTTCTGCAAATTATTTCGATTTGTGGTTTACGGGAGTAACTACTTATCATTTTTTCTCCTGATTTTGATCGCATCAGAACGTTACAGGAAAATATGTAATCCTTTAAAAAGACAGCTGTCAACAACGATGTCACGTGTATTTGCCTTAATCGCGGTACTTATTGCAGCTGTGCTTGCAGTTCCTGGCTTCTTTGCAAATGGTAACCATAAAATTCACGTCAAGGGTATATTTAACGCATCGAAAACAGTATGTGGAACGGATGATGACTACCGAAAAACGAAACTCAACATTATCTATTTTGGAATTATTGGTTCCGTCTATATTGTGTCAACTTTTTATTTAGTGTTTGTATATATTTCAATCATTCATACTCTAAAACGAAGAAAAAAACAGTTGATCAGAACACGACATTCTAACAGATCAGACCACGAAATATATTCCATCGGATCAGGAACATCAATGCGAGAACCGACTTCCGGTAACGACAAAGACAAACATGCGTACAACATCAGAGCAACATGGTCGATTATTGTAATAACAATAATTTTCATAGTTGTGTACGCCCCTTATGTCATTTTGTGCTTTGTCATTGGCTTTAATTCATCTTTCACGGATGATCTTACAGGATTAAAACAGACGTCATTCCAGATTGGAATACGATTGCACATGATTAACAATGTAGCTAACCCGTTTGTTTATGGTTTCACCGATATACGTTTCAGGAAAGCATGCAAAACTCTCTACAGGAAAATAACTTGCGTCGGGAGAGTCCAAGTTCACCATGCTTAAGAATGTGCTGAAACACTGGTCTCAGGTTATTAGGTATTCGCTTTCGACATCTATTTCTGTGCGCAAGATGGACACAAAAGCCAAGTGATGTATGCTTGTATATACATTTTTGAGTCTTGTTTCAAATTATATAGGGAATTCTTTAATGTTTTTCCTTGATCTAGCATGTCGGGAAATTTCAAAATAATGCTTGACAGAGCAATTTAGAAAGACTTCTGTCTATATAAAACTCAAATACTGTCAGGATTGGGCACAACTATAAAGTGTTTGTTGTATGATAATATATCATTTCCTTCATAAATCGATTTTTTTCCCTTAAAAATGTTTTTCTTCTCTCCGTATTCTCAGCCATTAGCATGCTTATGATCGACAGTATATATATTTGGTTTTGTACATCACCATATAAGTCCGAGTGACCAAAGCATAAATAGATGTGTACCTATTACAGGATTCCTTGACCTGCTTCCACCGCTGGCAACCCAGGTAAAAATAGATTGTAAAAAAAGGTTTTCTGTGCAAGTGTTTCTGAAATATAATTCTTGTATTGCTGCGTTCCGTTCCGCAAAAAAGAAAATCAACTTTTACTCACTTTACTCCCCCGATCCCCCATCAGGTAAGACCTGAACATGCAATTTTAAATTGGCGCTTCATTGAGATATGATCAAGAAGTCAGCTGATTGCTTCTACACCAATCAGATTGTTTGAAAAAAAACAACTATATATGATGTAGTTATTGAGGTATTAAACCTCTAGTGTGTTTTATTACCATTTTTTGATTCCATGGGGCAAAATTCTTATAATTCTATTGCGACCTTTGTAATACAGCTTTATACATGTCAAAACAAGGCCGGGTGTGATTTAGGTCCAATTTTGGTCAACTCGATCAGCTGCACTATCTGATTTGAAATGAAGATTGAATTAATTAGCTTTATTAACAATTATGATTTACACGTCCGACCTAGGGCATGTTTAATCAGTTTGTATGGAACCTCGGGATCGACATATACCCATTCGTTATTTCTTTTAGCTGGAGTTGTGCTATACCATCGGTCGTAATGTACGTCTGCCCAATATGCAAACTGTTGAAAATGATGGTTTGGTGAACGTTTATATGAAGCTGGAAATAATTCAATCATTGTTGATCGTGAACGAAGCAGCAATGTATGACCAAGACCTGCTCCATGAACTCCAACAAGAATGTTGGTTTCGTAAATTAACTTAACCTGTTCTTCTATCGGTAATAAATCTATTTGAATTGCGTTGATATGAGCTTCAGGTATGTTTTTGTTCAAATAATACATAATTTCTTTTTCATTTGACAGTTTTCTCTGAACAGTTCCACTTGGATTTCTCGGATGTGCAACATAATTTTTTCGTAATATAAAAGTAACATTTTGAATCTCCGAACTTTTCGAACACTCATGGTACAACAAAGATGAGTTTTGAACTCCTTGATAAAGTGTATATTTAAATTCCTCAACAAATGGAATCGTCTGAACACTGAGTGGCATCGGGCCATTTGGAATCACCCATGCAAGTTTTTTGTGGAAAGTCTTGTACGGAATTTGACCAATTCGTGTCACTTTTCCAAAAACCATTTTCCACAAATTATCTAATTTTCCAACCGGATGTGCATCCATTATAATAACGTTAGTCGTTTTGGGGTTTTCGTTGAACAGCCGAACGGTAAGGAATGTGTTATATAGTTCTATAAGTGTCCAGTAGAGATTTGCATAGTCACCTCTCTTTACAATAACGGTAAAGGGGAATTCCTCCGAGTACGTTTCCTGTCTGTGGATATCAGTGTTTGATGTTCCAGACAACCAGTCAGAGAAATGGGAATTCCGTGGAAAGGTAATTGTCGGAATCCCTTTACAAGGTAAAGTAAAAAATCCTTTTTGAACAGTAACTTCTTCGTCTTTTTCAGAATGACCAATTACAGATTGTATTTCTTCTCCACCTCGCGCTTTGCTTTGTTTCATCGATGGGTCAATTACAACATTTTTCATCAGAACAAATGATCCTTTAAAATTGTACAAGTTTCCAGAACAGTGTACGTCGTTCCACGTAGATAAGTTGCTTTTCTGCATATCGACAATTACATCGAGGTGTTGTTTTCTGAATAACCTCTGTTCGGCTGTTGTTATGGCCCTTGGTTTGATTACCGGAACAATATTTTTTATGTTTTTCACATTATATCTCATGGAAGGCCTCGGTTCGTCAGGAGCAATTTCGAAAATGTTTTTCACGTTCCCCAATTCTATTTTGTTTTGTAACAAAAGCTTATGGTTATAAAAACTTGTTTTTGGAGAATTCATCAATCCAATTAGAAAAATCATAAGAGAACAAAGGAATAAAATGTATATCCTCTTCCAGCGGTGGTTCCATCCAAAGAGACGTAGCATCATAGTAACTTGATAAATATATTGTAGTTACGGATCAGAACCATTATCTGAAAGTAAACAGAAAATATTAATCTTGTGAAATCTTGTGGATACTGCACCAAATATGAGCAGAATAAAAGACTCCAGGATCTCTATACCTAGCATCACTAAAGACACCCATTATGTTTGCAAAGTACAAGGAAAGGGTAAGGATGAAACGGGCTGCTCTGAATGTCTGAATGGAACGAGTATACCGTAAAAATGTCCCTCATTCAGATATCGTGTTTGGTTGAACAGGGCTAGACTAGACCACGGTGTTGGTAACGATCTAATATTCATATGCACAAATAATCCTGTTGACATTTGTATCGAAGTTGGTCTTGTGTACAATACTTTTCCAATATAGTACCTAGTGTGTTATATTGACTTTTTGTGGCTTGTGATGGGGTTGACAGAACATGTTGAACCAGGTAAACCTAAATTATTGTCAGACCGTATTCCACCCAAACCACCAGCACGGGGATGCAAGCTTGCAGAATTCTTTTGTTCTGGCAGAAAAATTAAAATATGTTATTCAGGATTTAGACAGGGCAAAGGATGTTTAATCCCCAACCTGGAATGTCACTTAATGTCACCTTGTTTAAAGTCTGAATAATTATTATATTGTATTTCACATATCATTCAAGAAACTGGATGTAAAAAGAAAGATCAATGGAAATAATGTTCTATTCATACCACACAAAAATGTTCTTATGGATTTTGTTATATATCGCATACACAACATAAAACAAATATAAAATATTTTCTGTTGTATTTGTACGAGGCAATGCACGTATTGAAAAACAGTAAAACATGCATAAAAATCATCCCAGTTGTGTCTTGCGCAACCATTTCGAAGCACATATATACGGCTACTATCGTAGGCAGCAATATATAAAGCATGATGTATACGTGTCAATATCAAATCAGATTCAAAGATTTTGTGAACTATAATACTGCAGCATATTTTGCGCATAATATATATTCTATGCAAAATACACGAAACTACCGGCTGAACTTAGAAAAAAAAACTTGTAATTCAACTTTCACATTTAAAGGTGAAATAATGAAAACTTTTGAGTTTGTCATCTACAGAACTGACAGAACGCCACCTTCAGAATTATCTCCCTTTACTTAAACATATATGATTGGACACTATAAATGTCTTGACTGTCAAGGTCATAAAATCGTCATGGATTTGAGATGAACTGCTGCTGGTGCTAGTACTTATCGAATACCACTGACCTTCGAGTAGTAGGTCTTGACAAACTTAGATAATCAAAAACGTAACATAACCATACCACAATATTTCCAAAGTCGCTGAAGCAGGACCTAGGAAGTCAAGGTCATAATTTATAATCGTCATAGATTTGAGATGAACTTCTGCTGGTACAAGTACAAATCAACTACCATTGACCTAGGAGAAGTAGGTCTTGACAAACTTGGGTAATCACAAAACCTGACATAACCATACCACAATATTTCCAAAGTTGCTGAAACATGACTTAGCGGTCAAGGTCATAAAATTGTCATGGGTTTCAGATGAACTGCTATTGGTGAAGGTACAAATAAATAACCATTGAGTTGGGAGTAGTAAGTCTTGAAAAACTTAGCTATTTAATTGGTCCTGTATTTACGTAAAGAAAATATAAAAGGAATGGTGTTATGATTGTTATGAATTTCATTTTATGGTCATCGAAATATTCAAAGCGAGATTCGTTCAGCCACCTTGATCTTATATACCCTGGATGTTTCCGCGAATATATGCTGACATTCCCGGCTGTTCACCCAATTAGAAATCTACATTTATATGCAAATCCTAATATAGCCAAATATCATATCAAATGGCCTAGGCCAATGTAGTTATTGAACGAAAACAGTAAATTGTACCATTTTGAGCATCATAAAGGGTCGTAATGTAGGTACACCATGAGTTAAATCTGTCAAATTCAAATTTCACCTGCCTTTAGTGGTTGTCAACAACATATCCAAATTTCAAATCATTATACCCTGTCTAACTGAAGTTATGGAGCAGAAACCGTAAATTCTACTATTGCGAACGTCATAGAGGGACATAACTTAGGAACCCCACAAGTAAAAGCTGTCAAAAACGAACTCGACTTGCCTTAAGTTGTCTAAGTTTCAAATCATTTTGCTAAGGCAAGGCTTACTTGAGTTTATCGAACAAATCAATAAATTCTACTTTTTTAACATCAAAAAGTGAAATTTGCCAAAATCGAACAGTGGTTGGCAAGAACATATCCATATTTCAATTCGTTTGGCCGAAGCTAACAAAGTTATCGAAAAGATACCAAAACGGGACGGACAAACAGACTGACGGGCGGTCGGACAAGAGTTAAACTTTAAAAAAAATTGAGAGACCGAGTTAAAATTAAAATAACATTAAAATTACAAATTTAAAAGAATCTTACATTTTTGATGTGTATTCCAATTTGTCGATATTGTTTTCATCTTTCCATGTACAAATTTCTTTTTAAACCGAGAAGTAACAGATGGACCTATGACATCAATATCAGATACAACTTCAGTTAATCATAAAGGCCTATAAACGATCTTTTTGTCTTAACATAAATATTGAACAATAGGTTATGCATGTTACGTTTCATGAAATACCTAATTTAAAGATATGCTATGCTTGAATTTAAGTTAGTATTCCAGATGTCATAGGAATACTGTTGCCCTGTAGTATAAATTGGTATTTTATTCTTCAGTCTGGGGAACTGTGGCAGTTCACAACCATAAAGTTGCCCAGCTTGTCATGGGGACTCTCACATTGGGGTTTATCGGGTAGTCTTGTCGAAGACTGTAGTGGATGCCATCTTTGGAGATTGCCACGCTCCCTGCACTTTAAATATCTCTTCCGTAGATTTAAAAAAAAGAAGAAAAAATGCATTGTAGCCCCGTACAGAGAGGCTAAAATATACTGTCTGTACCCCAACTAGACGCTACAAAAGACTAAATTTCCCGTCTCTACCAACCTCTTTAGGTGGACAACTGTTTATTATAGGCGTCAAGAAATTCAAATTTTTTCCGGTCGAAAAGGTGGAAGCCGACTAACTGTATGGCTTTCTTGTTTTTGATGTCGTTAATAACATCGTTGATTTTTTAAGTAAATATGTACGAAAGACAAGGAGTTCCAATCAATTTCATAGTTGTCACACAAACTGTTAACGATCGTTTTTTACGGAAGCTTGTTGCCACCAGAAAAAATAATTATCTCATACTATTTGCCACCAGAAAAAATAATTATCTCATAATTATGAGAAACATCCGCTTAATTATGAGATAATAAGTCATATTTGTGAGATAATATCTCATAATTACGTGAAAATAAGTCATAATTATGAGAAGTGTTTTCATAATTATGAGACGATAAGTCATAATTATGGGATATTATCTCATAATTACGAGAAAAAAAAGTCATAATTATGAGAAGTCGTCTCATAATTATAAGATAATACATGTAAGCCATAATTATGAGTAACATAATTATGAGAAACTTTCTTCTCATATTTTGTGGCAGCAACACGCTTCCGTAGTTTTTACATTGTGTAAATCTGATAAATTTAGAAAACAAAGAAGATACCAAACCGTAATCAAAGCTCGTATGTCATAAGCATCAGAAAAGCGGGGAACAGACACAACAACGAACAACACAGAAACTAAAAACAGGAAATGAGTAACATGAACCCCACTAAAAACCGGGGGTGAACGCAGGTGCTCCGGAAGGGTAAGCAGCTCCTGCTCCACATGTGGCGCCCGACGCATTACCAACGGAGAGAAATCCGGTAAGAAGTCGTGATCGAGAAGGGACGGGGATGGTACTATGACACAGGAAATAGATCGTTAATCATCTGTGAGATAGCCTTTCCATAACCATCAACCAGTTCGTGATGGCGACCGTAAAACTTTCGAAGTGAGCCATCAACCTCTCCGAAAGAAACCCCTGATTGAGAAGCTTACTTGTCAGCAGTAACCCTCTATCCGAAAAATCGGAATAGGAAAAGCACGCTCGAGAGTATCGTATAGCTAAGAAATATATACTCTGTACGCAGGTGCTACAAATGAAAGGGAAGTTTACAATCGGAAAGTTGAAGTCAACTCTTTTATCGTCAAGTTTTGACCTCAACCGTCCCTCATTGTCAATTTCAAGATGAAGGTCAAGTTATGAAGCAGACCATAAAGTATCTGTGGTATCCTTCATTTCAAGTTCATTTTTGATAGATGCATTCCAGAAAGTCTCCAAACTTAGAATTATTTAAGGGACAGGTCATCTATATAGCGAAAGGTGAAATTAAGGGCTTGGCCAAGCTCTTCTCTTAGAAGTTCTGTTTTTATGTAATTGTGAGTTCTTAACTGTCGTAAATTGATTTCTGTCAATTATGATTCTTTTCTTTTTCTTTTTTCCCTTTTTTTCTTTTTTTTTTTTTTGCAAATACAACATCTGTCATTTGACTTACCGACAAACGTGTTAGATTTTTTGTATTTATATATGTAAAATCTAAAGGTCTGTTTTTTATTTAGATATCAAGTTTATTAGAAAATGTTGATTTTTACATTTTTACACTTTTTTCTTAAGCATATATTCAGCACTTTAAGCAGTCATTTGTAACGATGCAGTTATTTATACTGTTAAAAAATCCATCACCAGATCAGAACAGAAAAAAGGTCAAGCCATATGAAGTAAAAAATTACGGATATGAGATTTCGACCTAGCCTCCCCAGTTCTAATAAAAGATATAAACCGGAACGAAAGTGATTTGCTGTGGCGCATGTCAAATAACGAATGTACTGTAAAAGGTACAAAAAATGTTAATACATGTACATGTATGTGTTACATGTACATCTATTGTTATCTTTCTTGCTAAGTTTGTCTTCTTATTCAATGGTCCTGTACTAAAATCATTCATAAAGTTCTCTCGCTTAAAACCATCCAGAATTTTTAATCAATCTCATTTGATTTTGAGGGGGGGCTGGAAGATTTTGGAAATAAGTAATTGAATTCTCATTCTGATGTATGTAGCTCCGCCGTCTATCGGGACTGCAACCATGATTTAAAATAAAAAATGGCCTGCGCAGCTTTGTATTAAACCGCAATTCGATTAACTTTTATAATTTGGGGTATAGGAACTAACACTGTCACTGAAAGATTACATTTAAAATTGTGCAAGATGATCGATACATGCAAAAAATCTACCCCCGATTTTACGGTATCACAAAGTATGATACATTTCATAGTATCGGATGTGCACATTTCGTAAATTAATTACTCGTCAGCGATGCTAGGGACCAAGACTTTGGAAGGCCAAAACTGTTGTCAAAAATTTCTTAAACGACCGAAATAGGAAGTCAAAAGAGCTTTGCATGAGGGAGATAACTACGTAGTTTTATTAAATTTTGGGAAATTTAAACACATTAAATTTAAAGTATTATTTCGGGCCAGTACCAAAGTACTAGCTACTGAGCTGGTGATATCCTCGGGGACTATATGGTGAAATGGGTAGATATATTTGGATATATGCACTTAACTCAAGCGTTATTAAATATTGATTGAAATTGATAACTGGAAAACCAGAAATAATACATGCAGTGTCATCTTGCTTTGAAAAAATATGAAGAAAATGTTATACGGGTTTAATAAATTTCAGATCTATTTTAAATGACTGTGGTTTATCATATGTGTGGAAGGATCAGATAATTTTGGTTATATCTCGCTGTCAAACAAAAAATCTCACTGATCAGTTATCGTAGACCTGGTATTCTAACCCCTAGCACTCGCCGAAATCTCTTTTATAGAATTTACAAGGAAAACTTAAAACTAGAAAATTATTTCAAAATATTAGATGACAAAAACTTTATTACCATGATATCTTTTGTAGATTTAGAATTCTGAACAATAATCTTCCTGTTGAATGTGGACTATTATGGCAAAATATTAGACGAGAAAATAGAGAATGCAATCTGTGGTATTCCGAAGAAATCGGTGATGAATTCCAATCTTCTACACTGTTCTTGTATTGAAATGAAGGAAAATGTCTTTTGAAAGAAAAGTTCACAAACAGACCCAATATTATTAAGTTTAAAGAACTTATAAACAACAAATCTCCCACCGTTCTTAACAATTTACGTAAACTTATACAAAACATGTAAGAATCATCTCCCTGGGTAGACTTAGTTCAGTAGCTATGTGGTTTCTTTCCTTACTTAATTACCTATTTATTTTACACCCCATATACGGAAACCGCCCATGTTTTACATTCGTACAATATTGTTATTTATGTAATCTGTATTTTGTTCTCTGTGCCATTGTATTGCGGTGTTTGAGAAAAAAAAAATAAAGGTAAAGGTACAGGTATTCAATTACAGTCGATTCGGATACATGTACATGTATATGGTTGTTGATCGTTAGGGATTTTATTTAAACTTTGATCTTTTTGTTTAGTACACCGCATTTTGTTCATCTTTTTTCTCTTCCTTAGTTTTTACATCTTTTAAGAGGTCATTTCTATTTAAAATATGTAGCATTTTACAGATTCATCCATAATTCATTTTATATTTTTTTTCAACCTGGAATAAAAGGTCACCTCTCTGGAAAGGTCAGGTTTGGTGCAGATCAATGGTGACCTCTTAATGCAAGATTGACTGTACGATGTAAAAACAACAAAAAATCATTAAAAAAGATAGAAAAAAAACTGAAAAAAGACCAATCCCACAAAAAAGCTCAAATATCATTTTAAAACCTTCCTGCTGGAAACAGTCGACCTGTTTAATATCCTCTCGACATTGCATCCAGTATCGCAAATGTTACATTTCGTCTGAATTATGCATAAAGATGAGCGATACAAGTAAACCTTTTGGCAATACCAACCTTACAATATCTGCAGGTTTCAGGATACAAGTAATGTTTATGATTATTATGTATTAATGGATTTAAATCAAAATGACATAAAATATTTTCTGTGTTTGATTGCCCATTAACTGAAATATGTTACTTTAGTAACGGTTGTTTTTTCTGTTTCAAGAACAAAGAGAATTTACATTTTTTAAAAAGATTTTTACCTCATTCATACAACCATTATACAACATAGTTATGCAAAGTTACAGTTTTTATTGGCAACATGCTTTTGATGATGTCATACTAAAGTAGGCATAATTTTGAGCTATTTTTCGTGAATCTGATAAATACAAGTGGATCAATAAAACATTTCACTAACAATATATATTTGGTCATTAGTGTCCCTGGTCTTTGTCGTGTTGCTCAATGTCGCTCACGTTATATCCAATGTCATTTGTTACATGGAAAAATGTAAATATGCAAAAAAAAATGTATTAATATTCTTTTATGTACCTTGCAGGTTGGAGATAAGATTTTTTAACCTGCATTGATTTATGCGGGCATCGCTAGAGTGAAATCTACATTGTACTTTACCTGCATCATATACTGAAACCTTACTACAATATAAAGGTGAACCCAAGTGTCTTTAATACGGATTTAAACATATCCGATTATTTATAATTCATTCATTTAAATAGTCTGGAAATGCAAAAAGAAGTCTACAAACCTTTATGTAAACAAAACAATGTTAAAGGCCTCGGACGTCAACATATTTTGGAATGTAGCCGTGTTAGGTAGCACTGGGGTTTACTATTTGTTGCTACTATTTTGGGGTTTCAGATCTGACAAAGAAAAGACCCCCAGACCCCTCCACACCAAAACAGCATCTCCATTTAAGAAAAGAGAAGAAAACTGATAAACATATTGTGGGTGTAACACGACTTCAAATTATCCTGTTCCTCAAGCTCAGTATTTACGGCCTCAAACGATAGTACTTATGCTGATTGTTCTCATTTTCTGATTAGAAGTCTCTGTACATGTACGTACATTGTGTAGCTCCCGACACATTGCTATAGTTGTGTAGCTTATTTATATATGTTGCTCATAGAAAGAAAAAAATCTTTTGGTTGATATTGATACCAATATCAGACTACATGTTACTTTAGCAGAACATTATAACCAGTACAGAACTATACTGAATTTCCCATGGAAGCCTAACAGAGGCGGATCCAGGATTTTGGAAAGGGGGGGGGGGGGCGTAAATCCTGAAAATGGTATGAAAACCGCCGAGAGGAGCGAGGCGAAAAATTTTTGGATTATTTTTTTGTTAAAAAACCTATAAATGTGCGCCCCCTTTCCACCATTGTTTACTGTTCATTTTCACGTACAATCGGTAAAGACATGTTAAAATTAAGGGTATACAAGTAGTTTAATGCATAATTCCTACAACTTTCTTTTTCTTTGGCGGTGAAAAA
>JAOXYH010264022.1:0-12108 GCA_028566455.1 Botula fusca | reverse complement strand
GTGAACAGCAACTGCCCGTTAAGCAATGGGACATCCTTTTGGAAATGTTGAATTCCAACTGATAGAGCAGAATTCGACATGGGATGTGAACGGACAAGAGTACTCCGTGATAGTTTCTGGATTCACCTACTCAAAACTCAAAAATTGCGGAGTCCTGCGGAGCTCATTGTCGGACCATTTAGGTTACATGGTCAGAGTACTTTGAGCACAAAAATTTTCAACATAAATTCACCTTCAATAACCATATTTAAAGATAGATTTTTTCATGGAGGTACAAATGAAGTCAGAGTTGGTGATTTGTTCAGAAATAGAGAATGGTGGGCTTATTGTAAATTCGTTAAAATAAGATTTCACGAGAGTGAATTCACTTTGTTATTTGCAATGTGAAGTCCATACTCTTTCTATTCAATTCTACGTTGTTAGCAAAATTTAGTCTATACTTTCTTTGTCTCGTACCATTGGATATTTTTCATATTCCACACTTTTAAATGTTTTCTCTTTCTAATTACATAAACATCATGCTGTTTGTTTTACAACATGCCTTAATGCAGTATAGGAATTATTAAATAATCACACACAAAAACGAAAACAAAAACAAAACAAAACAAATAAAGAAACAAAAAAAACAAAAAAAAAAAGCAAAAACAAAAACAAACAAGCAAACAAGCAAAAGGAAGGGGAAAAGGAGGGGCCTTATCATTATTGACATTTAGGCGTAATTGGTAATAACTTTTCATCAAGCGCTCCAAAAAGAAAGTATAGGCTAAATAACTTATTCAGTCCCTGGTGATTGGAAGTGAAAAAAAGATAACTTGAAGCCTTTGGCTCCAAGTTATCTCTTTCATATCCAATAACCAGGGTACTGTTTTACTTAAGGTCGTAAGACTACAATTGATAGTAACTTGCATTAATTGTACAGGACTTACGATAAGCTGGAACTCTTACGACTTTTAGTAAAACGGTACCAAGGGATTGAATAACTATTACGTTCACACTACGTTCTAATCAAAATGTTTTACTATGAACAATGCTTGTTTTGATTTGTTAACATTTCTAGAACATATACGTTTCTCACTTTTTGGTCAGCATTTTTAACACTTCTCTCAATGTGATAGGTTGTTAAATGATTTGTTGACGCTGTTACAAATAATGTAATAATTTGTAGTACTGATTTTAACAATATTTCTAAAAATAAAAAAATGGTGTTGTCAATAATTAAGTTTCGTCAAAACGTGTCTCATTTTTCAGCCTATTATTTCTTTGTCTCGTGCCCTGGTATATTTTTCATGTACCACAGCTAGGGTTTTAGGCGCTTTGGGTATTCGGAAACTGAAGAAACTGTAAAAAGCAAAAATAATCAGCACAGCAAGCTCTACAAAAGTCTCCGTTACCCCGAAATCGTCACATGGCTCCTTACATGGGTTATTGGGCGTTAAATGCAAATTTTGACGATTTTTGCTGTCTTTCCCTAAAATCTTGAAAACAATAACAGATGGAGAGAAACTGTAAAAAGCAAAAATGATCAGCACAACAAGCTCTACAAAAGTCTCCGTTACCCCGAAATTGACAGACGACTTCTTGTATGAGTTATTGGGCGTTAAATGCAAATTTTGACGATTTTTTGCTGTTTTTCCCAAATATGTTGAATGCAATAACTGATAGAGAGAAACTGTCCGATTCAAACCAAACTTGGCGATAAGCATCATTGGGGTCCCTAGATTCTAATTTATATTCGATATGTCCATCGATGAACCAAAATGGCCGCTGTGGCTATAAATAGAACATAGGGGTAAAATGACCATTTTTGGCTTATATCTCCAAAACTATAACAGATATAGAAAAACTGGCAAGGGCAAAAATGATCAGCACGTCAAGCTCTGCAAAAGTCTCCATTACCCCGAAATCGTCAGACGACTCCTTTCATGAGTTATTGGGCGTTAAATGCCAATTTTGAGGATTTTTGCTGTTTTCCCCAATATTTGAAAACAATAACAGATAGAGAGAAACTGTAAAAGCAAAAATGATCGGCACATCAAGCTCTTCAAAGTCTCCGTTACCCTGAAATAGTCAGATGACTCCTTACATGAGCTATTGGGCTTTAATTTCAAATTTTGACGATTTTAATGCTGTTTTTCTCCAGTATCTTGAAAACAATAACAAATAGACAGAACTTTAATAAAAAAGCAAAATTGATCAACACATCAAGCTCTACAAAAGTGTAAATATTCCCAAAATCCTTACATGAGTTATTGGGCGTTATTTGACGATTTTTGCTGTTTTTCTCCAATATCTTGCAAACAATAACAGATAGAGAGAAACAGTAAAAAGCAAAAATGATCAGCACATCAAGCTCTACAAAATTCTCCGTTACCCCAAAATCATCAGACGACTCCTTACATGCGTTATTGGGCATTGACTATAAATTTTGACAATTTTTGCTGTTTTTGCTCAATATCTTGAAAGCATTAACAGATAGAGAAAAACTGTAAAAAGCAAAAATTATCAGCAAGTCAAGCATTACAAAACCCTTCATTACCCCGAAATCGTCAGATGACTCCTTACCTGAGTTTCTGAACTTCAAACATAAATTTTGACCTTTTTTTGCAGTTTTTTGGCCAATTCAAGCTGAAATGTAAGACGGTCTTGAAAAGGCCAGGTATACCAGGTGAGCGATTCAGGCTGAGATGAGCCTCTAGTTTAATATATATTTTTTTTAATATGTATTTGATGAAATCCCATTTTGAACCTCTGTGACAATGTTCAATTGTACACTTATATTTGAAATGTCGTGGAAGATGTGGTGTATTTGTTGAGGCGTTGGCATAGTATGTGGGACGCTCCCAGAAAGAATCTTCACACTGATGTTGCAAATTGTAACGATTTTTACCAATTCTCAACGTTAACATTTAATTTCATAGTTTAATTACGATAAACGTTGCCGCCAAATTGCATATTTGACAACAATAGCAAGCAAAAGTGTGCTAAGTTTGGATAATCCAAAGGCGTCGCTTATTTTGCAGTATTTGCTTCATTTCCATATACGTTTGTCTCGTGCTGCTGTAGATAATTCATATACTGGAGTATCTAATGTCACTTGGGTATTCAGATGTCGGTTATACTCAGCATCTATTGATTTATTTTTTTAAATCTTGGTGTAATAACATAACTATTAGAATTCATGACAATAAACTTAAAAGTGTTGTCATGAAAGTTTTTTTCTTGAATGATGCCCTTCTTCACGCCACATCACGCTTGGGTGCATATTTCACAGCATGCTTATATTTCGAAATATATCCCTAAAGCATGAAAATAAAAGGTTTTCTTCTTATTATTATTTTTTTTAATTTAACCTGCAGACGGGTCACGTACTACATGCAGAAATTTGATAACATTTTGCCGAAAATATGGTCTGTATTATGTAGCAGTTTTCCTACGGTTTCAATGTGTGATTATCTTGTCATCTTTGTTGTTCATTGCTGCACTTTTCAGCCTATCTATTGTGTCAAGATTTTGAATAATTTTGCTCTTACTGTACAACGAAAAAATATGAATATAAACGGAGACTTTTGTAGAGCTTGACGTGGTGATCATTTTTGGCCTTGCCAGTTTTTCTATATCTGTTGTAGTTTTGGAGATATAAGCCAAAAATGGTCATTTTACCGTATGTTCTATTTATAGCAACAGCGGCCATTTTGGTTTATCGATGGACATGTTGGACATAAATTAGAATCTAGGGACCATAATGATGCTTATGGCCAATTTTGGTTTGAATCAGTTCAGCAGTTTCAGAGGAGAAGATTTTTGAAAAAGTTTACGGACGGACGACAGACGACGAACGAAAAGTGATGGCAATAGCTCACCTGGCCTGGGCCAGGTGAGCTAAAAAGACTCAAGCAGAATATGTTTACTTGTTCGACGTTCAATTAACTCGAACAATGAAGTATCATCGTTCATCTAGCTTGGATGTGAAAAAGTAATCCTACTCAGACACGTTTATGGGCTTTGGGTGGTCTTATACACACCGCATCATTGTGGGATAACTATTATGGGACGGCAATGGACTTTGACATTAAATCGTGCATGTTAGATAAGAAATTGCTTGAGTTAGATACATTTATGTCATAGCGCTTAAATTGTTTCATTTCATCCCTGTAGATTGGACATGGAATACACCTTACATGTACATACACGAGGAAACTTCTACGTGGTATATCGATAAAAGTAATGGAACAAAAAATTATTCTGCTGGTTTCAAATTCCATACCAAAATATTTTAAATGCTTAAATTGTACACACTAAAATACAATTCGGCATATATGAACTTATCAAACTAAAACATGCATATTCGAAATAACTTCGAGGGCAGTTAGAATGTGAGAATGACATGAAAGAAACAATTAAAAATGGCTCAACTCAAACAAGTCTGAAAGAAATCTTTCAGAAAACTTCAGATCTGCCCTACTCTTCTGCAATCTCGAACCAAAGTATTTTTCACGCTAGCACACACATTCTACATGATAATATTGATTAGTAGTCCGACATTGTCCGCCTTTTTAAACTGTTATCTCTAAAATAACTGACAGCTAAACATTTATATCATACTTGTGAAGTGAAGTTTTTCATTTACATATCAACAAGTTTGAGTCGGTATAGAATAGATTCCACTAATAGATTAAATGCAATTCGGTACCCGCAAAAAGACCTACTCAAGTACACTGGTAGATCTAAAAGCATTCAACGAAAAGTCATAAAACTTGTTTCTGTAACCATGGTAATGTCATTATATTTCAAAATGTTATAAAAGTAGTCAAAATTGTAACAGTAAGTCACAATTAATTCGCCTTTAGCTTCGACTCTTTTACAAGCGTACTAATACTCTTAAATAAATTTCATCTTGTTCGCTCGAAAATCAGACTTACCTGCTAACTGACATTTATCTTCTTGATGAATTTTCTTACATTCTCCATTTGGATTTTCAGGTAATAATTCAAACTGACTCATTCTCATTCTGCCTGAAATATCACAGAAAGTTTAGAACAAAAAGTGCTCTCCAGAGATATCTATCTTCCACTAAAATTTCATTTTTTTCTGTCAATAAAAATTATGATTATATGAGTATTTTTGCATTTGGTTAATCAATAAAGACAAGTAAAATGTCAGGGTACTTAAGCTGTATAAAAGTTATTAAATGGGAGTATAATATCACTATTTATATAATAACGTATTTTCTTTTGCACAAAAAACATATATTAAGCTGAGTATGAACACATGGCCTTCAAAAGTACATGTACAGAACAAACTGGAGTCACTGCGCAACTTGCAAAATCGCGGTCAAGCAAGGTGTAATATAATAATAGTTTATTCAATAAAATATCAAGCATAACAATTATGCAAATAAGTACATATGAACATATATAAGCATAAAATGACTAGCAGTACATAATATACATAGTACATCTTCGGGTGTTGAAAAACATAATATGGTTTATATTTAATCAGGGATATCCCATAAAGCTCGAAAGCTTATTTCCAATAGGGTCCCTTCATGTAACCCACTTACAGTTTCGACAAATATAAATGTTAACTTGTAATACTAAACTGACATTTATATAATTAAGTCAAATGCTACAAGATAATTTAATAATATAAAAAAGCATCTGATGAAGTAGCACTGAAGCTTTCTGTTGAATACTCTAATAAAGGATTCTTCTGACACGTATCCGCAAAACATTTCAGAGACTAGTCTGTAAATCATGAAGATAAATTCACTTTGAAAATTCCGGTTTGTTTAATTTAAACTTACCACGTTTAACATGCTCAATTCGTATATTTCATGTTTTACCTACAGACAACAGGAAAGCGTCTAAAAGCGGAAACGGATAAGTTTATTTTATTGGTCAGCTGATAGTGTTTTGTCGCAGGCGTATGTTCAGGACGTGACTACATAATCGGAAGTAAATTTAAGTTAAATTTACTCATACATTCTTCCACAAGAGGACATAAGCCTTGAATTAAATTTTGAATATATCTAGAGAATACAATACTTATCATGCTTTAAGAGTGAAAAGATCTATACCTTTGTTTATTAAAACATGACAACAACATTAACATGAATACTTAATGGTCAGTTTCAAAATAAACATCGTAATAGACAATACAAGCCCCCTTCCTTTCCTCCTTTTAGGATTGAGTGAAAACTTTCACGTCACACGGATACAGCCTTTCTAGAAAGGACTTTAAAATTTCTCCACTAATTGTTGTAATCTAATATATAAAACTCTAAATCCTACTTGATTAAAATCAACAACCTACTAGGCCTTTCTAGAAAGGACTTTGTAATTTCTCCACTAATTGTTTCAATCTCATATAAAACTCTAACTCCTACTTCATAAAAACAACAGCCTTCTCAGCCTTTCTAGAAAGGACTTCATAATTTCTCCACTAATTGTTGTAATCTCATATAAAACTCTTAACTCCTCCTTCATTAAAATCAAAAATCAACATCCTTCTCAGCCTTTCTAGAAAGGACTTCATAATTTCTCCACTAATTGTTGCAATCTCATATAAAACTCTAACTCCTACTTCATTAAAATCAACAGCCTTCAAACAACATATACATTTCTCTTCAAACGCATATTAACATTTCACCAAGTACATACCCCCTGTTGACTCTCTTAGTTGTGCCATTTGTTCATCTGTAGATCCGTATACCATAGACCCATCAATAAACGATGTAATTTCATTTATTTGTTCTCTCTTCCCTGAAATGAAATATATGTGTAGATAATCCATTCGGTTTGTATAAGAATAAAAGGAAAGACAATGTACGTGGAGATCCGTCAGAGTCTTTATCGGTCATCTAGCACATATTTGATTAAACAAAAAATGGGGAAAATTGTAACATCTCTAATATGCCTTACTGTCGGAACACTGAAATTCGACAAAGAACATAGGAAATATGAAAAAGCTTGTATTTTAAATTTATGTATATTTTGCAGGAAAAATAAACAACTTTTAGTCATTAAAAAGGATAATTGCAAGGCATCTAAGTTTTATTTACAGAAGTCCAATACGGTACATATTTCAGTTGGCTTTCTGAATTAACATAAGGAAGTTGCTGTCTGTCTACAATTATTATCAGCACCATCAGTGATAGTAAGGTCATTATCACAGAAAACCTATGGTCTTATAACTGAAGGACAGATTGGAGGATGGTCACACACCTGTCATGGTTCTATAAATTTTATGTGCAGTTAGCGTAGGAATTTCGATCGTTACTTTTGTTTCTTGTATAACAAGAGAACACACCAATTATGCAAATTAGCCGTGTATTTAATAGATTAGTAAACAGGTTTGAAGTTTATCGAAGGCTGGGAGTTGACCACTCGACTTGTCAGACAAATTTTATGATGTCGGATTCGGAATTTGACCTTGGCGAAGATAAAGAATTTGCTGAGGTTTTAGATAAGTCTTTAGATACTGTTACACGCAGGAAATCTGGTGCTAAAGATTCAGACGGAAAACAGAAGCAGGAGGTTTCAAACGCTGATTTGTTCTCACTGGTAACAACTTTCATGAACAATAAATTGTCGGGCATCGGGAAAATATTTTCCCGAGACGACAGATAGCTTGGTCAGAAGAGTGCAAAAGTAGGAAAATGCTTTCAAATTTAAATGGTTATCAGGTCCAATTTGAGCTAAACTCGATCAATCAATGAAACATTCAAACCGCCACACATTTCATAGAGAAAAACCAGCTCAAGAAAGCCATGCGCGTTCTATATGATTCTGTGGCTCCCTTGAAGAAGAGAAACAAGCTGATCAGGATTGCAGACAAATCTGAGTGAGGTTTGAGAACCGTAAATGAATATCGAGAGCGACTCGGAAGATGAGAAGAGAATACGCCCAGCTGACAAAAAAGCTGTTAAAAAAATCAAGGCCGAAAAAGCAGAAAGAAAAACGAAGTGTTCAGTAATGGCAACAGGTTTTACATCTAAAGTGGATCACAACGGTGAGGTTCCTGATTCTTTTCATATGCAACCTGTTCGTGCAGGATCGGCCGTCAGCAGAGCAACGCAAAGGCAACAGACATCTGCTATAACTGTGCCGCAACCGGAACCTGGGCCCGAGATTGTAAGAAGGGAACACCAATAACCAGATCTACCAGAGGAACTTCTTCAAAAAGAGGACAACGATGACATTTCTGAGGTACACGGCATTGAGATTGTAGAAACATTCTACGAAATTGGAAACAGCAACTTTGATATTAGTGTTAAAAAAAATCTGTAGATCTTGGTGGACAAATTAACGTTTCAGATTTTATTTTGAATGTTATTACAGAAGATTATGAGATACAACTAAGACCAGAGCCCCAAAGCAAATGCTTGTGGAATAACAATTCTGCTCTGGATAATAAGGATTTTGTTTTCTAGCTATTTCGGATTTATTGAAAGGCGGATTAATATCTGAGGTATCAGAGCAGACAGTCCCTATGTTGTTAATTCCTTGACCGTTTTAATAAACTTGAAAGGTAAACACAGCTTAATGAGGAACAGTGGTCAGTTATCTCCCTTCACCAATCTACCTAAGGGAGACAACTGAGATGGTCTCCCTTATATCCTAAAGGCTAAAGGGAGATTATTTTATTATCTCCCTTGCGTACATTGGTGAAGGGAGATAACTGACTACAGTTCCTCATTTCAGACCTCAGACATGTCACAAAAAATAGTCGATAATAAGAATAAGTTTAAAGATTGGAAACAGCTAAACAGTAAGTAATTTCTGAGAGTACCTGATTTGTTTGTGATTTGAAGCCAGGTTATAATAATATTGATATTTTCCCTGAACATCAGAAGTACTTGCGCTTTTCCTGGAAGGTTGATGACAAAGTCTGGTTTCTGCTTGATTTTTCGTTCCTTCGTTTCAGTTTAAAATTTAGTGCTTATAATTTTACAAAAGAAGTTCGGCCCTAAGTAAAAAATTAGCGTAGGCAAGATATTAAAATCGTTGTTTATTTTCTGTTAGAAAATGCAGCATATATTTGGATATAGTGAAAACTGATCTCGTATCATCCGGTTTCGTACTATACCCAATAAGTGAAACTGGAGGCCTTCAAAAAATTAGAATGGTTAGGTTTTGTTTGGAATTAAAAGACATGCACACTTATTATTCCAGAGACTCATAGAAAATTAAATAATTTATTAGAATTAGTAGAGTTATACTTTTCATTTCATCCAAAGTGAAGACAGGTTGCTAGCTTGGGCAGCTGGGATAATTATTTACCGCATTGAGTGATATAACACATGTTATGACTAGAGGATTACTTGCAGCTATCAACTTAAGAGACGACTGGGATCAGTCCCTTAGTATTAATGATTATGTAGCATGCATAAGGGATTTATTGTTTTGGAAAAACAATGTTATCATTTAGAACCAGTTTCTTTATCAGCGCAAAATTCTGATTTTTTTTTATTTTGACCTACGCAGGTGATTCAGCGGCTGCTGGTTATATACAGAACCATTCTCATATCATGCATAAGTCTTAGTGGATTGACGAAAAGGCCAAAAGCTCCACTTGGAGGGAAGTCAAGGCAATTGAGTTGTCATTGAAAAGCTTTGCACATATGTTGAAGCACTGTACCTATCTTTTTATACGGATAACCAGAATGCAGCATTTATAGTTCACAAAGTTAGTTAAGTTCAACAGTTACAGTCGCTGGCTTTGTCTATTTTTACTTGTTGTCGTCAATATGATATAAAAATTGCGGTCAACGGATTCCTAGAGAATGCAACGAGCAGGCCGATTTACTCAGTTGAACTGTAGATATTGACGACTGGATATCAGATGATTTTTTTCAATATTTAAACATTTCGTGGGGTTCATTAACAGTCGACAGATTTATTAATATCGACAATACTAAGTTGCCCAAGTTTAATTCATTGTATTGGAATCCCGGTTCTTTATGCGTTGACACTTTTACTTGTAACTGATCTGGTGAGAACAATTGTTAGTGCCACCAGTGACTTTAGTCAGTAGAGCTTTTAATTACTTTAATAAATGTAAGGCATCTGAAACTTTTATAGTTTCCAGATGGCATTCCACACCATTTTAGCCTCTGTTATTCAAAAACTGTTTAAATTATCACCAGAACGTTGTTAACGTACTTGAATTTTACGAAACGGACAGAATGTTCAAATCTGGAAATATTGTGAATTCCCTGTTCGCCAGAAAGGACTTCAAAGGTACAGTTTTAGCTGTTAGGGTAAATGCTTCAAACTGTTAATATTTTTCATTTATTTACAGAATGGTTTGCTTGAGTGAAATACTAGACACAGTTTGCACATCATCAGTCACTTTACCCGATACAGCTATTTATTGGATCCTTGCCAATTATTAAGTCACCGGACACCTTATTATTGGTCATTGGATTGGTTGTGCGCATTCCTGATGGAATTAGGTCACTGGACCTTATTAAACTATGAACTGTTCAAGGTAAATATATTTTGAATCTAATTTTATTTCTTTTTTATTCCTTTTCAGATTTTCATAATCAGATTTTTGATATTGGGTCTGATTTCAAAATAAATTAATTTTACATTTTCACTGGAAAAAAAATGGATGCAAATCAAACTTTAAAATTGATTTAATCTAAAAACCAGAACCGATATCAAAAATTTGAGACATGGTTTTGTAGCACTTTAGCTGCTCTTTCAGGTGATATAATTATTTTATACCTACCTGTAGATGCTATTTTCAAAAGAAGAAAGTTATCTAAAAAAATTTTAATTTCTTCCAAATATGGTAATATAGACATTGATACTTACAAGGAAACGTGTTTAAAGTATAATATGTTTAAGCTGATTTATTCTTCTTTCTCTTGATATCTCATTTTTTGCTATATCTTGAGTAATAACAGAGTTATTGATCTCCAATTCCAGGTACTGAAAATGTTCTACATTTGACTGTAGTGCTACCTTTAGAAAAAGGAACCGGTCGATTCAGACGTGCTTAAAAACTATTTAACAAACATCGAGTCGAGATCATAATTCGTTTACTTGCCATGTGTTTTTTGTTTTTTGTTTTTTTGTTTTTGTTTTTGTTTTTTTTTCTTTGATGTACACAGGTTTCTTGTGTTTCAGGGAACTGTGTAATATTAAGGCCAAGCACATTCCCTTTCATACTTCGCAAGTAGATATTTTCATTCAGAAAAGTAAAACAGATGTTATACTCATGGTAAAAATGTAGTAATTTCCACACTCGACAGTTCTTGTTGTCCAGTAAAGGCTTTGAAACAATATCTAGATTTATCAAAAGTTAACGAAAGTTCCGATTGTTATATTTTTAGGTCTCTATCCTTTTTTGGAAAAATCCATTTTTGTATTAAGAGAGAAAAATGTAAAGATTTCTTACACACGAGCTAGGGAGCTGGTTAAAATGACCGTGGCCGAAGTAGGTGTAAACACCTAAAATTTTGATTTACATAGTTTCCGAGCCGGTGGCGTCACTACTGCTGCAAAAATTGGCGTTTCAGATAAGTTATTCAAAAGTCGACTTAGCTAAGGACGGTTATGTTTCAGATAGTTTAGAAAACGCTTGTCTGTATCAAAGAATTAAGATCTTTAACATATTGCTACCGTTTTCTTTGTACGTCGAAATGGTCACCGTACCAGTTAGTATCAGAACAAGTCTTTGTTCGCAAGAGATTAGAATATAACAACATAGCATAAATATTTTATGTTCGTTTTAACGTAGTGAATTTAGAACATAAATAAATTTATGCGAAGTACGCGCAGTAATTTCGATTGTGATTTTTGTTTCTTGTACAATAAGAAAACAAACCAGTTATGCAAATTAGCCGAGTATTAAACAGATTGATAACAGGTTTGAAGTTTATCGAAGGCTGGGCGGTGACCACCTCACTTGTAAGAACAGTTTAATATTTGTGTTTATAGTGATGATTTTTCAGTGTATTGACTCTTTAATGTTTGTATTCTAGATTTGACAGTAAAGTTTCGCGCATGCAAATAGACAGTATGTTTTCCTTGAGAAGTGTTGGATATTATGTGATGTTGCAAACAATGTATGTTGTTTAATAAAATGGCCACCGTG
>JAOXYH010264021.1:3856-23714 GCA_028566455.1 Botula fusca | reverse complement strand
GATATTGGGAAAAAATAGCAAAAATCGCCAAAATTTATATTCAACACGGTATAACTCATGTAAGGAGTCGTCTGACGATTTCAGGTAATAGAAGCTTTGTAGAGCTTGATGTGCTGATCATTTTTGCTATTATAGTTTCTCTCTATCTGTTATTGTTTTAAAGATATTGGGGAAAAACAGCAAAAATCCTCATAATTTGCATTTAACGCCCAATATCTCATGTAAGGAGTCGTCTGACGATTTCAGGGTAATTGTAGACTTTTGTAGAGCTTGATGTGCTGAACATTTTCAGCGTTCATTGTTTTTCTTTATCTGTTAATAGTTTTGGAGATATAAGGGGAAAATGGTCATTTTATCCCTTTGTTCTATTTATGGTAACAGCAGCCATCTTGGTTGATGGATGGGGTAACTACATGGAAGTTTTAAAGCAGACACCCACAGCATAGAAGATTTTTTAAGAATTTTTTGCTTATTTTTGCCTAATTTGCATAATTGGTAAAAATCGGCAAAAGTATAAAGTTTACAGAAAAACTCGTAATATATTTTCAACAACTCCTTATCATATTCCTGCAGTTAAAATTTGAGCCTATTTCATCTTAAAATAAAGCAGTTCTGCCCATGTAGAGAAATTTTTGGTCATTACCTATGTTCTATTTATAGTAACAGCAGCCATCTTGGTTTATGGACCAGGTAACCAAATGGACGTTTTACAGCAGACACCCTAAGGATGCTTCAGACCAAATTTGATTTACATTGGCCCAGTGGTTTCAGAGAAGATTGTTGAAAAAGTTTACAACGGACGGTCGATGGACGAAAAGTGACTGCAAAAGCTCACCCTGGCATTAGCCAGGTGAGCTAAAAAAAGCAGACTTACGGACTGACTGACAGACTCCAAACCTATAGTCCCCTTTGGCTGTGCCATAGGGTACTAATAATAAGTCTGATTTTGCAGCAATATGTCATTTTTTCGCTTGCAGTAGACAAAGGGTTAAAGAATTTTTCAAAAACATTACTTGCTAAAATTTTTATAGACAAGAAAAATAGAATAAATAAATCAATCAATAAATTAGCAACAAGAATAGGGTTGGCTAAATCCTATCAAATCAAATTACCAAATACAGGTCACAAATGATGCCTACAGAAAAACAACAACTTTGTATACATATTGTTAATACATTTATGTACTCCATGGTAATTTGGCATATATATTAAAATCCCTTACTCATCTGTCACAATGCCATTAAAATACACCACTACATTTGTACAAGTATACAAAACAACAGATTACAGTTTATTATACAATGTAATGCTATGCACCTAACATTCTACCTTGATAATTCCATTTATTTATCATCTCCGTTTCCTACTTACAATCAATCCGCATTAATTATGGAGTTTGCTTTCACCTCTTGATCGACTGGCACATTCTTATTGTAGATAAATTACGCCAACTTCAATTACCAAAGAATGACAGTAAGCATGAAGTGGATGTGACTTATCGATGATAAGCCATCAGCAAAAGGCAATGGTCAAGCTTACTGTCATTGTTCAATAATTGAAGTTGATGTGATTCATCTACAGTAAGAACATACCAGTCCATCAAGATGTCAAAGCAAAGTCCATACTTAATGTGGATTGTTTGTACAAGCACATCATTTCTTTATTACTTTATACCACACTTCTTTACAATGCAAGTGGTGATACACAAATAACTCCCTTCAAGGGAATATTAAATGACTCATAGATAGAAAAAAATAAGCTAAATACATAAATAAAATGTAATTCTGTTAAATTTCATCAATAATCAAATAATCATAAGTATCTACCAAGGTAATCATGGTAATCCATTAAATAGGCCAGTGATTACATCACCAAATCTCTATCAAAAGGTTTGCCAATACAACCTGTAAACTATATATATGCCATATTTTATTGTAACCCTAAGGGAGAAAATTTAAAGTTCAATGAATCAAGTCAACATGAAATGAAGAAGCATCTGACAAGGTAGTCTCCGTTATAATTCTCCCTGAGACGAAGAGGTTACCATGACACAGAGGTAGTTAACTGGAGGTCACTAAGGTCATCTTAGTTTCAAGGTCATTCTGGGTGTTTTATATTTAGAAGAGGCTTATGACAGAAATAAAAGCAATTATAAATTCAACATAATTTCAAATCTCTACACAAAAGGATGATCCTAAAAGAAAGTTTTAAAGTGGACCTTCAAGATCCGAGGTCAAATCTGATAGTAATGAAAAAAAATGTAACTAAATGCTCATCTTAATAATAAAATACACGTAATAAACTTTATATAACAAGCTAATGAGAAATGTCCAGTCTGTAACATGGTGAGCTGATTACCAAACATGAATTTTTAAATGAAGTAAATATGATTCTCAATATGATTATATAAACTGAGCTATTCTAGCAGAGATTTTTCCGCTAATGATGTGTTTGACTTTATCAGCATGATTATGTAGGAGGTAACACATTTTAATGTAGCCAACTAACAATTTATCAATGGAGACTGAATCAAGTATCATTTCAAATATCAGCCCAGTTACTTATTGATGATGTCAGGCTCTTTGCTATCGATATCCCCATGACAGAAGTGGATGGTTGGCAGATTTTATTCAAAGCATTTGTCCTTTAGAGTTGAAAACAGTGTCTAAAAAATGTAAAATTTCTTGGGAAGCCTATAGCAAGCTGTATACTCTTTGCCATAAAATTTTTGTGTTCAACAACGTCCATAATCCAAAATAATAATAATGCTAAGTAACCAACACCTTTCTCTGATCAAAATACAATAAAACATCCTTAAGATACCCCTCATCTCTTTATCAAACCTGATTACTATCACACTTTTGACCTTACCAAATTTGCCTCAAGTCCCCCACAACTTTTGCCAAACCTCTTTATAAGCCAAAGGTTTAGCTGTACAAACAGCAGTGGTATACTGGTGATACATTATTATTTGTGGGATACCAATTTCCTGGGAACTTGTGAACTACAGATTTAAGTATCCATCAAACTGTACATTGTCAGTTGACTTGTTAATACGAAAAAAAAATAATCACGAAATTAAGTATCCTCGAAAGAGTATATTATTCCTAATCCACAAAAATTTGGTATCCACAGTGTACAAGTTTCAGGTGTGGGAAGAGATGAAATTCTGAACTGAAGATAAATAACCCATTTTGGAGATTCCTTATCTAATTAAAACACTGCCCAAATCACTACAGAATAAATAACTTGACCATACCCGCATATTTTGGCCCTTGATGTTGATTTCTCTACCATTTTTGTGAGTTTACATATAAAGCAAACCTTACAGCAATACAGTACATAGACAGATGACTGCTATTGAAAATCACAAAAATTTACATCAATATTAAACACAGATAAAAATGCACAAATGTATACGTCCATGTGTAATATATACATGTAGGTACAGAATAAATCCTTCATAAACGCTCTCGATACCAAGAATATTGTTCAGTTTAAATAGAAAATTTACATAATCAACTGCCCCCAGTGTTATATACAAATTTCCACTAATGTTTTGATATACACTATATGGTATAACAAACCAAGCCATATGGTAGGGATGTCATGTCAGGCATACATCGTGTACTTTATACTGAATTTAAAGGGGTAACTGATTCAGGTGTGGCCTCAGATTATATAGACATATTTGAAAAGAATATAGGAGCCTCAGACTGCTTAGTTTATTTACTGGGCACAAATAAAAATAAGAAATAACAATAAAAAGCAAAATTAGTAAACGATAACAAAAGTTAATAAATATTTGCACCTTACAGGCAGAAGAATTCAGTCTACTTAGTTTACATAAAAGACTTCCTAGAAAAGATTGAAATGATAAGCCATGTCAGACTTGAATCTGTTTAGGGCAGAATTTACTGGAAGAAACATTACGGAAATAAACAGGACAGAAGTAATGTAGTCACTATAAAAGTGGAGTATATACACTGGGCACATATGTAATATCTGCTTTTTGCACATGTGCCATTTTCACCTGTGTACATGTAGTTATATTTTTTAAATTCACAGCCAAGCAATGGATATGCTGACACATACATATATATTAGACCTCTACATAATGAAATTTACAACATTATAACAAAAAATTCAATCATTTATAAAGACCTTCGACATATCACCTACAAAAATTTCTCATGGAAGCCATTCAAAATGTGAAAAATCAGGAATTCAGAATTTTTTTTGTATGTAATTCGACAGTTCTCTAAGAATTGACATGGTTAACATGTCCTGCGCTGTTAACGGTACCCATCACATGCAGGTTGGAATATCTGGTGAAGTGTCAAGTCCGGTAAGTTCTCAAATCCAGTATAATGAGAAATCTAACAGAAGATATCCTGTCGTATTTGTGAGATAGATACAATGTATCTATCTACCAAATCACGATGGCAACCATAGAATTTCTGGAGTGATAATAATAACACATGCTGAACATAACCCTGACCAAGGAGTTTTTGTGACAGCAGTTTCGCTCTGTTTAGAAAGTTATTGTGCAAAGCACTGGCAGGACATTATTGAATCAACACCATATGCGGGGTACATAGGTATATTACTACTTAGAAAGGGAAAGTTCACAATTGGAAAGTTTAAGTCATCACATTTGTCAAACAGTTTAGATTTTAACTGTCCACTGTTGTCTATGTACAAATACAAGTCTATGTATGAAGCAGAAGTTCGTGTTTAAGTAGTCTCTTCAATTTCAAGTTTACTGGGGTAGATATAATGTAGGTAATCCTTAAAGTAAGGATTATTGAGGGAAAGTACATCATCTATATAGCTGAAGCTAAAATTAAAGGACTGGGCTAGCTTCTTATTTGTAAATAGAGTTAGATACCAAATTAACTGTAGAAAAAAAAATAAACTATACAATTGTATTGTAGAACTATACAATAATTCATTCATTTTCAGAAACATCGCAAATTTGTGTTTTTATAACACGTTCAAGTATTTAATAGCGAAATGCGGAACTGACACAATTTCAAATTGATCGATGTGTTAACACTTGACAACAAAAGCAGGTGTAATTATCTGGAAATTCAGGATTCTGGAAATGAGTTTCTGAGTAGCCAGGACAATAGCTGTGTCTTCTTAAAATAGCGTTAACAGGGCCCTCTTAATAAATAATAAAACAAGACGAAAATAAATAATTTATTGAAAGAACTAACAGCTTTTAACATTTTGCAATTGTAAAACGCATGACTTTATCACAAAAGGACATTTTTGCAATCATAACAAGAACAACTACAACAATAGTTAAAAGAATTTTATAATTAGTTTCCAACTTGTACTTTGTATAAATTGTATCACATGTATGAACTCACTATGAAGCTGTATCTCATCTTAAAACTCATTAAATAAAGTAAAAATCAATTATCTTCCCATCTGGGATTATACCTTATTTAACGAGGTCCTATATTTTCATGATATATTTGGTTTCCCCCGAGTAAAGCACTAGGAAAGAGTTGTCTTGTCAAATAGCAGGCCATTGAGCGCTTATTTGAGGCTTCAAACAATTCTTGGATTTTATCGTTGTTACAAGTGTCAACTTCTATGGCAGGTGTACAAGTCCATGTGTTACTCTGAAAGCGCCTATTTAAAGATTTCCATAAAAGTATGTAAGACAAAGTGATCTGTCTATGTTATCATATTATACAACTGTTATCGTTTTGAAATGGTACTGAATTGGAATGATTATCCTTTGACTGATATTCGCAAGATTTCAAAGTTCTAAAATAGTAAACCCAGAGATGTAGATGATGGGAAGAGTAGACAAAAAGAACGGAAACAACTTTATCATTAATCAGACGAAGATTCAGGTTCTCCTGTCGGGATTATTCTTGCTCTTCTTGTGGGATCTATCTTATTGCCGGCGGAAATATTTGATGAAAAATATCAGAATGTTTGGAAAATGGGATGTATTACGAATCTGTAAAGTTTCGTTTAGGGTTAACACATTACGATATTAGTTATGGCGAATTTGAAACATACCGAGTAAAAACGTTTTGTCATCTACCACCGATTAAGTAGCCTTTGAGTCAGCAACACTGCTCTGTACATCAAATCGTGATACAGATTACACGCTTTGTTATATCATCTGGAAACGTGAAACCCTAAAAGTTTGTTTAAAATGTCGTATGCACAATGCACGTGTCTAAGAAACTGTAATTTTAAGTAACTGGACACAAAATCGCGTCAAAAACAAGTGGTAAGATAACACGTAATATGTGATTAATACCATATCCTTCAAAGTGGACATCTCGTTGTAATTTCAATTGTATTAAAAGGATTTAAATAATTTCCTCAAACTTTAAATAAATGGACTAGACAGATATTACAAATAAGTCTACAAATAACTGTTGTATGTCATGTTGTCTGTTGAAGGACATGAAAATCCAAAATCAATATCTCTAGGTGTACGGGCTCTTGATACGCGACCACTCTCAGGGCTTGCAGCTATCAAATATTTCCTGTTTTCTTTGCTGACAAAATTATCATCCGTGCCGTCATCGTTATTTGCTGATGCTTGATCATTACCATCCTAGAAAAAAAGTGACATATGTATTTGTTAGTAAAAACCGACTATAATATTTCTTTATTGAACACAAAAACTGATATCTTTCTAGAAAGAGTCGTTTTTTTGAAAGAAGTAGCAACACTTATATTGTAAATTCAAAGAAATTCAATCCCCTTCAAAATCTTTCGGTTATTATCCCATCACAACAAAGGATTGGACAGCATATAGTAACAGGACCGTCGGTCTTTATGTAACATGATTGCTGAAACAATATTACTCATTTTTTTCAATCAATTTCCACCAAACATGGTTCATTTTCTCTAAATCCTATTGATTTTCAAGTTCAGAGGTCAAAGATGAAGGTCACAACATTTATATACATAGAATTAAGGTTCACTCTTGCAGGCACTGTAAACCTTCAGTTTCATCAAAAAGCGCTTCAGTGCTTACTAATATTGAGAGCCTAGATCCTGTTTGGTTTCAAGAGTGTAGGTAAAGTCATACGGCAGAAGTAGCACCATATTGCTCTTATTCGACTACTGGGCTGCAGTTTTGTATCTCATGTGAAGAAAAAACCGACATTTAGTGGTGTCACAAATAAAGCAAAAATTCAAACGGTAAGTTCTCAACAAAACGTCTAGAACTTGCAACATTGTCTTCAATAGTGGAAAGCCACTCCATGCTGGAAGTTCTGAATGACCCCAGAGTTATTCGTTAGAAGTTAAGTGTAGTATTATTTAAGCATGGTACACTGCTATTCATGTTGAAAGCTTGGACCTTATTCAGGTTCACAGATTAAAGATCCAGGTCACACCAAGGCATGCCAAGAATTCAGCTCATTTCAAATATATGGGATTGCAAGGGGATACCCCGCGTTCTGGCTGCCTTGTTTTACTTTATAAAACAGAGCAAGATTTTCTTCATGATACAGCTTGTTCAAGGCTCAAATCCAATGTAGGCAGAGGAAAACTATCAGTATATTAGGGCTGAACGTAAATATATAATATATGCAATAGCTCTTTACCACAACGAAACTCGAAACTTTGCCTTTTCGTCAGTGGAAATAAATTTAGGTTTAACATCTTATTCCTTGATATTCGAATGATGTCCAACGTGTTATAAAATATACTTTCTAGAAAAAACATGATTTACATACTTGTCCTTCCTCTAGATGGCCGAAAGTGTCCCTGACCAGTTGTAGAATGTTTTGTGTATCAATCTGTGCACTCTTCTTAGGAACAAATGTCATATATTCTGTTGTCAAACGTAAAGAAAAAACATTTGTAGAAATGTCGAACATAACCTAAACTTATTATTCAAATCAAGATAGATGAACTGCAATACTTTTGTGTGAATTAATTGAAAATTGAACAATTTGTGCATTTTTGTCCTGTCTGGCGTAAAAGGACTGATGCTTCAACAATTTACAACTTTCCCAATAAATGCTGATGGCATTCGAAGGCTGTTTTGAAATCTAAACAAAGCAGAATTCTGAACGCACTATAAATGTTCCGCTCATTTTTTTTTTATTGGTGAAGCTTTAAACGGTTAAATATGAATAATTAAATACTTTCTGAAGCATTTTACCTTTATGCCATGTAAGTAATGAAACATCAATAATCTTATTCGATTTTCCTATCATTAATATACTTTTCTTGTCATTGAATGGAGCAGTTGGTTTCATTAATCATTTTTTACTGAGTAAAGGTAAATCTAACTGCACAAAAGTACTGTCATTGTCATATCCTCGAAAGGTAACTTGCAGTGCTTAAATGACTTACTTTTAGGGACATTTTTCGGCTTTTTCTTTTTGGTCCTGATATGAATCCCTATCATCCCCAGTAGATCCGTCAGAGTAGTTTTGATCAGAGTTAAAATTCCAATCGGGCTCTCTTCATTTTTATAGTCGTCACGGACAGCCGTTATACTCTGGTTCAAGATGGCGGCAAACATAGTTAAAAGTATAAAAATGACAAATAGTACGTAACAAAAGAAATAGAACTGTGCGAAGGCTGGAGCAGCATTCACCATTTTATCCAGGCTGTTTCTGCCTATCAATGTATTGGCCAAACTTCCAGATGAAGCCAAAACGTTTTTATAGTCTCTCATAAAAGATCCGAACAAAAGATATCCAAGAATTGCAAAAGCAAAGAAGGCAAAACCAAATATGACAGAAAAACTTAATAGTTCTGGTGCACCATGACGAATAACTGTGACAAGTTCGGCCATTCTCTTATTATAGCCTAGAGCGCTTAGAATTCTAAGTGTTGCTGTGAAAACAATTATTCCAACTATACTGTTGAAGACATTGTCCCATACAACTATCTCGCTGAAACTTATAAATCCGCTTTTGTCATCATAATATCTTTTCAACGCTCTGTTCGTGTGGATGTATTTGACAATCCAAACTGCAATGGCCGAGAAGCTTAGTAAAATTGTCACAAAGTCTATGAGATTCCATGCAGTTTTGAAAAATGCCCAGCTCTTCTCACGAAACTTTTTGATACTTTTGTATGTGGCTATAAGAAGTGCTATGATGTATGCAGAATAGCATAGCAAAGAAAACGCCCCAGTTGCATCTGTCAGTAAAGACGGTCTAAATGACTGTGTAGAAGTGTAAGGAAAAACTAGTCCAGTTTCCGGAAATTCTACCGCAAATGTAGCATATGTAATTAAATTAATATTTGAATTGTAGAGTGAGAATTCTATCAGAACAGCCCTTGTTCTACGGTCTATCCACCTGTGAGTTTTAATCTCGTTTAATATGTTATTTACAGTATCTCTATTGTTTGGCAAGTCCTGGATATAACCACCACCGCCGTACACGTCATATTCTCCAGCAAATGGTAGTCCATATAATTCCGAAGATGACCTATATAGATAAGCATCTTTTGTCAAGTAACTGCTCTCTGCCGAAGGACAAGTAACATTCTTTGGTTTCCATGAAACACAATGATGCCCAGTCTCTTCTTTACTGGATTGATAATCACTTGCACAAAACCGATTGGGTGTAAGTTTGTAGTAATCACATTTATCTGAAATTTAAACAACAATATAATATGTTTTTGAAATAATCCGACGTCTTACACATTTTATCAAGGGTAAATTCCAGCTTAATGTGTCATCGCACTTCATATATTTATATTTCAATGCTATGAACAATATTAATTTTCAATATTTGAAAAAGTGATTGTTACCTATTTTTATATTATTATATTTTATAATTTGCCGGCTTCAATTGAATGATTTGATGGTCGGAAATTGAGTTTACTTACGACGAGTTAGTGAAGCTAGTATACTGATATTTCCGACCATAAATTAAAAACTGATGGCGGCAAATATGAAATACAATTCTGTTATCCCCGTTCTAAATCAAACGTTTAAAACCGCTTAAAACGGACATTTTAAAAGGTCGGAGGTAAGTTCTGCACTTGAGCACTGATTTTCATGGCATCAATCGCGCAATTGATGCTATGAGATTTTCAACGTCATCCAATGAGAAATCTAGGTTGCATACAATGGTGCATTGGAATTCAAATTGTATGTACTTTGTTTCTTTCCAATATATTAATTAAAGAAGTACAGTGTTTAAAACTATAAACGTTAATTGTTATGTTGCCGAGAAACAGAGGAAGGGCATGGTTTCCGCACTCACAAACTATATTTGGCCGTAAACAAATATAGTAATATAGCTTATACTCTTCCATATTGTATTGTCTTCACTCTGCAAACCGTTGCCGCTTCAAAAATGTGCAAACTCGTTATATTATATGCAAATTAGAAATATTAAATATAAAGTTTTACATAACACACGCAAATGGGCTCTTTTCTCTGTTGCAACAGAAAGTGTCAAAATGAACACAATATGAAATTAGCATTCACTTGACAAGATAAATCTGTTCCAGCAATTTCTGGAAAGAAATAAGCATTCATAACAACTACCAAAAATTCGTATTTTACGATGTTCAACAGCATTTTCCTTCAAGTTTGAAGAATAAATAAACTGAAATGAATACCAGGCAACAGTGCTGCAACCACTATATATATGTCACATTGCGTTATCGATTTGGCGTTTAAAAATAACAAAATGTAGCATTATTTGCTTTACTGCAGTATACCTATTTCTAATATCGATTTTCTATTTCTTTTGGGGAAATACAAAGTGAGTTATATACTCTCAGTACCTTTCGGCATTCTAACTTGACGCAGTCGGACTAGTCCCAAGCGTATATTGGTGAGATCACCGATATAAAACTTATCCTGCAGACTCAGGCTGGCACCGTTATACTCCTGGACTGGATAAAAAGCAGGGACAAATATAGACTCCATCCAATACATAAGACCTTCCGAGGAATTAACCTGAAATAAAGAATGATGAAAGTACTGTAATTTGATGCAAAAATCCGACTATGAAAGAGTATTCACGTGTGCATCGCACTGCATATAGAAGAAATCGTTATTTGCCTTTTAGTTCTATGTGTTGTTTTGAGTTCAGTTTTATAAGTTCCGTTTGATATTTGTCCCTGTCTTTTTGACTTTTGTCTTTGCCCCTGGATTTTTGATTAACTACCTAAATACGGTTTTCCGTGCCTTTTATTTCGCTCCGGAATAAAATTTTTCCATAGGTATGCTTCATTTGAAAATGTATAGTTTCTTATTCAAGGTATATATACGTATTGAGACAGCATACAATTATTTTTACAATCTCCCTTGCTTATTATTCACACAGAATAAAAATAAAAATATGCATATACTTACCCTCTGAAATCCAAAATGATATTTATTGGCGTTGTAGATCAAGTTATCTATGTTGGATTTCATTCTGTATGCTCTGTTGTCTCTGTTTACATAACTGATGCAGTATACCACTATGGCAAATACTGTATACAGGAGGACCTCTCGAAATACTTGTTTGGCTTTCATCTCACGTTTACGTAGTTCTCTTTCCTCGTTTAACTTATCTTCAGGCGGAGGCTCACATTTCGATAATATTGCATGTCTGAATGCTATAAAAATCATTTGGATTAGTGTTTTTTTATTCAAATTTAAATACGAAATGCTATATGGACTATATATTATTTGTACTATGTACTATAATTGCTTTATTACTTTAATTATTAGAGACACTCGTCAACTAATTCGTGATGATAATTGATGATTCATGAAATAGAATTACCGTAATTTTTTTCAACTTGTCTGCATGTTTTACTGTGATTTTTGTAGTATTTTTATATCGTGCAAAACGATATAGCCAAGACTTGTCAGATGGCGCTGAGCGCCATTCATCAATCAATATTACTGACCATTTTCATCTTCATTAATACGACCCTTACAACGTTTGTATTGTAAATATGACATTTGAAAATAAAAATCACAATTTCATAACAATGAGCCTGCAACTATTCCAATCAAAAAAACTGTTATACATATTGTTAAAAATGCCGTAACCTTGCCCAGAATGGAATCTTGTACATGTACTCTAGTATATATGAATTAGCCGTGTTAACGTTGAATTAACTTTTCCTAGCCAACTTTTCCGAACCATTGATTCGGCGAAATAGAGCCGATAAAATCCCTTGTAAAGCATCTAATGAAACTTCAGTCTACAGTTTCACCATTTCAACTGAGACCGAACTGAAATCGTATGCTATATTAAAAAGTCGCATTTGTTAAATGTTTAAAGTTCTACAAAATGTGCTTTTGAAAGTTATAAAGCAAAGGTACCTACACCAAAAGCGACGACTGTTGCCTGATGAATGTTTACTAGCGGCTTCTCTCATTCTCTTCATGTCCACCAGAGTTGTTTCGTCGTCTACGTGTTTCCTGAATATGAGTGCTATCACAAAAGCAATCGCTATTACCTGAAACAAAGAACAAGCAATAATACAATTCGCATATTGCAGTTAAAGATACATTTTTACAAAATTTTTATCATAGCACGATACTGTGGCAAAAGAGTGACAAGTTTGAGTAACAATCTTTGGAGTTACTTAGTTTGCTTAAAGAAAATCCGATACTTCTTTTTTTTCTTCCAGAAAGTCATTTTTTGGTGAAAACTGGTCATGTGAGAGAAAAGGACTTTACGAAAGTTTTACAAAACGAATAGATAACTTTATTCTACACTTATTTGCGTCCAAAATTACTACTGTTTTAAAAATGCTATATAGGCAAATCCAGAACAGTACACTGTGAATGCTTTTATATAGAAATGGAACTGAATCAATTTAAAGTCTAAATTTCGAATCATCTTGTTTTATTAGTTATGATTTTCATGTTAACTAAGTATCAAACACATGGTATTAAAAACATTCTCACCTTAATTGGATCTACGAAAATCAGGGATTCAAAGAAGGAGAGAATAAAAGTTGAAAGCCATTCCTCTGATTTGTCTTTCCCCCATTCCATGCTATATAACAACAGAAAGAATGCAGCTGTCGCTGATCCTAGTATAAGTACTGCCCATGCGATGTAGCCAACCCAATATGGAAATCTACGTTTCTTGTGAATGAGAAACTTTTCATCTTCTGCCGAGTAGAGTTCAACTGACTTTCGTCGTTCTAACGCATCTAGATCCAAACTATTACGCTTACAACAACAACAACATGAAATACACTTTGACCTGTCTTTCTGCTGAAATCGAATTGGTTTTTCTTTCGGTTCTGTGTTTCTAAAAACGTATGTTGCAAAGAATATTGGAGGCGTCGTTATCATAATGCCTATCAGAGAAATGTACAAGTTGGAAAGCGAGAGTCTTAAAAATCCTACTCGAACAGAGTCTGAGGTTACTTGTTCTTCATCCGTTGTCTGGAAAAACATGGCATTAGAAATCATAGTCAACAAAAGCAGTGTTGTTCCACATCCTAATCGTTGGACGCGCGTGAAAACACTCCTTGTAGGTCGCACAAACAACGACAACCATAAATGATTGTCTGTAATGTTCATTCTTGTTTGCTGGAAAAATAACGATTCAATTCTCAGATTGTCTGTAACAGCCACTGGAATTATGCGTTCGATCATCCCGTCATCAAAGTCAAGCGATAACCAACGATCGCAATAGAAAAGGTATCTGTAAGAGATGTTTAAATGTATGTGAATGATATATCCTGAATTGAATTGCAACATTCGATCAAAAAAGCAATACAATTTCCAATCTTATCTAAAATTGACCAGCGCAGTTTATTGTATTTTCGTTCTCATACAATATAACCTGTTGCTTATTTGGATATCAACCATCACTTGGAGCACATGCAAAAACAACAGAAATCCGAAACAATGGCTTGTAACGATGGATTTCAGTTTTGTAAATTCAGTTTCTTTTTTCACAGAATTTGAAAAGATTCATTCAGCATGATTAATAACATTAGACAAAAAGTGAAACTGTTTACCTTCGATTGGTTTGTGGGTCATCAACAATGACTTTATACAGATACCAGGAATCTCTATTGCCTGCTCCCGAGTTATCATGCCACACTCTAAAATAAGTCAGCTCACCAAGGACAACATTAGTTGACATTACAAAATTCCTAACACTTGCACTGTCAAAACCCTGTCAATAAGAAAAAAAATTACAATCTTGTTTATTTCATGCTCTGTATATTCATAATTTTATCCACTATTTGTTCCTGGTGATTAATTACATGAAATTTTTAAGTTTTCAAGACTAAAATTAATGATACACTGAGCTGTACAAAATATCGGCAATAATGTCAAAAAACAGAACACTGTGAAGCGGGAAATGCAGTATACAATGGATACATTTATTTTCGTGGATACCAATTTTCATGATAAAGAAAAATATGAGACGATACCTGATTTCGTGGTTTTGGTTTTTCTTATAAACAAGCCAAGTGATAATTTGCAGTTCGTTGGGTACTTATATTTTGATCGCCACTTCCTACTAAATCCACGAAAAATGCTATCCCACGAATAATAATGATTCGAAAGTAATTGCGTCTATTTTGTGAAGTGGCAGAATCTTTTATACATCAAAATTTCAGATAATGTTCTCATTAATGTTAATATTTTGAATTTTACAAATATTGCCCATGATACTACTTTTGTAAAGAAAAAATGCCTTAAAATAACTCACATGTTCAACTCCATCGCTGAGTAGTCGAACATCAGTATCACCCTTGTCACCAGCCAAAACAAAATTGACATTGGAGTCTGTCCCAGATCCTGGACGCAGGCCCGTATGTATAGAAATTATATAGAAATATTGGTCTTCACTGTCACAATCACAAAGAAACCTGGTACACCACTGAAAGAAATCAAAGATCTGCATGTTTGCTAATCTTTAATTGCTATTAGATGCCCTAAATTATGGTGACTCGTATGCAGCGGATTTTATATAAGGCCTACTTCAAATCTTGTCCTTTAATGTCCGTTTCAGATATGTAGACATACTTTGTTCCGAGACAATTCAAAAGTCCTCGATTATACAGTAATACGTTAGATTTACCCACCTAATAAAGTAGGATAATATTGGCTCTCGAAAGACGCTTCGTAATTTGACCTACTTATATATACAACAAACGTGATTATTTCCATTCTATAATAGTAAATTCCGTTTAAATGGAAAAGAACAACCTGTTTACATTGTTTCCTAATTCATACGACACTGCAGCGCCTAGTTAGGGAAATATTGCTAATTTAAAAGTTACGGAATCACGGATAAGTGAAAGTAGAGTTAAGGCTTCAGTAGGAGAGTTAAACAGTTGCCATCATTCGTTGTACTTTTCAAGGATAGCTAGATCCAATATCCTACACCGGTTTTATTTTTTGTCCAAAATGATGGGTGCCACTAGTCGACCAGGAACTGATTACATTATTCAGTGCCTTTTTCATTCCCCGGGTTTTAATAGGGTTGGTATACCTCTCGCTCTCTCTCTAATTTAGTGTTGTTCTTGCCTGTATTGGAGGCTTTGTTTTGCTTAGTTAAGTTTAACAGACTGATTTCTGACCTGTCTTTTCATGGCACTTCGGTTTAAGTTAGTCTAAAAAGGTTTAACTTTCGATTCCAATAAACCGCGCATTTCTTAATATAACATTCTAAACAAATGAATCTTTTTATAATAAGGTTTCTCAACAAAAAAATTCTTTACTGTGTTAAATAAAGATTATGATTTCAATATTCATACAGTTTTTGATGAAGTTTAACGACACTTTTATCAGTTTATAACGGTAGGGAGAGCCCTGCAACATTACCAATAAAACGTGTATGGTGTATAATTCAATCGGTAATCATTCAATGGTTCATAGGTAATGGTTCAATCACTCATGGGTAATCGTGTACGAGTCATTCGAGAATGGTGTATCATTCATCACTCATTTCTCTTTTTAAATTGGTTAGCATTCAAAAATTTTAATTTTTCACTGTAGGTTCATTTAAATGATATTTTTTTAATTTAAACGCGTGTAAATTCCCCAAAATCAAATAAAACTACGGAGATATCTCCTTCATTAAAAACTCTGTCCGTAGATGGTTTTGGCTTACTATTTCGGTCATTTTGGCATGTTCTTGCTTTTACGAATTTTTGATAACAGTTTCTTCTAAAGTTTTGGTCCCTGACATTGCTGACGAGTAATTAATTAACGAAAGCTGCACATCCGATGCATCAAAATCGGTATGAAATGTATCACACTTTGTTTTACTTTTTTATTTATTATTTGAATTTATTTTCATTTTTTCTCATTTTCATATTTTGTATTCATAAAATTAAATCAAAACATTCGCTATCGCTTATCGTTAATGGGGAATGGGTCAATGCCTCATGGTGTATCCTTCAATGGGTTATGTGTATGATTCAATGCGTCATTGTGGATGGCTCAATGGTGTATCATTCAAGTGGAAATGTTGAACGTTACCAAGACTGTAATACCGAATATCAAAATCACACGTGTAAGATTTGTTTAAAAAAACACGAATGATACTTAAAAAGATGTGCACCGCAAAACTCTATTGTTAACTATCCCCGGTCACTCTACAATGGTCTTAGTTTGTAAGACTGTGATCATCTCCGACTTCACAATTAACACTCAATAAGGCTAGTACTAAATCGTGATGACAAACCTTATCAAATTCGTGCATATATTTAGCCACACGGATCTTCTTTGAATGTATTCATGTGATCAGTCGCCAGCTTCACAGACAATGTGCCAACATGGAATACATGTACACGTTGATAGTAATTTGGAATTCATGTTAGCATTTAAGCCAGAAACTTATAATACAGTTTGTACATGTTCTAAATATCACAGATCAAACAGACAAATAAAAAAATATCAAATTAAATACTTAAATGCTAAAACAACTTAATATATTATAGCATCTGATATAATGACATTGAATGAAATAATAAGAGGCTCTCAAAGAGGCTGTATCGCTCACCGGGGCCCTGTTCTGCAATAACCTATGTAAAGAGTAACAATTTCAATGCATTTCGACTAGCTGATCATTTTTGGCTTTTACAGTTTCTCTCTTTCTGTTATTGTTTTCCAGATATTAGGCAATAAAAGGAAAAAATCACAAAAAATTATGTTTAAAGTACAGCAACTCATGTAAAGAGACATCAGACGATTTCGGTGTAATGGATATTTTTGTAATGTTGCACTGTTTGATCATTTTTGCTTTTTACAGTTTCTCTCTATCTGTTATAGTTTCGTCAGAATTTATGTTCAAATTCTAATAACTCATGTAAGGAGTCATCTAACGATTTCAGTGTAATGGAGACTTTTGTAAAACTTAACTTGCTGATAATTTTTTGTTTTTACACTTTCTCTCCATCTGTTAAAGCTTCCAAGATATTTCCCCAAAAAAACAGCGAAATTCGTCAAAATTTACGTTTAAAGTCTAGTAACTCATGTAAGGAGTCATCTGACTATTTCAATGTATGGAGACTTGCGTAGAGTTTAACTTGCTTTCATTTTTGCTTTGACAATATCTCTCTATCTGTTATAGTTTTCACGATAATGAACAAAAACAGCAAAAATCATCAAAACATATGTTAAAAGTCCAACAATTCATATATAAGGAGTCAACTGACGATTTCGGTGTAGTTGAAACTTTTGTTGAGCTTAACTAGTTGATCATCTTCGTTTTTTACAGTTTCTTCCTGTCTGTTATAGCTACCAAGATATTGACCAAAAACAGCAAAAATCGTCAAAAAGTCCAATGATTGATGTAAGGAGGATTCATTTGACGATTTCGCTGTAATGAAGACTTTTGTAGCCGTGACTTGCTGATCATTTTTGGCCACACAGTTTCTCTGTATCTTTTATTGTTCTGGTGATAAAAGGGAAAATAAAGCAATAAAAATCGTCAAAATGTACGTTTAAAGTCCATTAAATCATGCAAGGAGTCATCTGACGATTTCGGTGTAATAGCTTGATGAGCTGATCCTTTCAGGCCACACAGGTTTTTTGTATCTGTTACAGTTCTGGAGATACAAGGGTCAATGATCATTTTACCCCTATGTTCTATTTATATTAAGTTGCGCCAGCGACCATGTTGGTTTAAGGATCATCGGACACAATTTTAAAGTAGATAACCTAAGGAAGATTCATTCCATATTTGGTCTATGTAGGCCTAGTGGTTTCAGAGGAGAAGATTTTTGAAAAAGTTTATGACAAACGAGGACACAGTGATGGCAACAGTTCACACTGGCTTTTGTGGCCCTCAGGGCCAGGTGAGCTAAAAAGGGAGGAACTATTTCAACCATGGTACTGTATTATTTAGAATGCGAAAGAAAATACGTGTATAAAATAGATATGTTCAGTCTGAACTTATTTTGTCTTAGGTAACTTACCCTCAATTTATCTAATTTGTCTTTCTTTCTAAGCCACAACGCAAGAAGTATATACAGAAGTAGTATTGCTATCAGTGTGCCGTAGACGGCTGCGTTGGCAATGTCAAATTTTCCGAAAACGTTGTTGAAATCTATTGTATTTGGTGTTACAAAGAAGGTTGTGGCCAGAGTTCGGGTACTAGACGGACATCGACACACAGTTTCATTCAGTGTAGAAAATGGCAAGACCTAAAAGATAAGACAACAAATGAAATAGAACTATTTTGATTTTTAAGGGATATTCCTGAATAGTGTGTTTTTCACTCAGTTCCGTGATACATTTTGTATATCCCCAGTTGTCATGGCGATACTGAAAGAATACAAGACAAACATAACGCAACAAAAATGTTTTCTATCGAGTAATGCTTTGGTCAGTGGCAATGGGCCCGATATGTCTCTATCTGGTGATGTAGGTGTAGGTCAGAGACAAATAGCAGTAGAAAACAACATTTCGACATAACTGCAATTTTTTACGTCTTTGCACATGTTAAGTAACAGTGCCGATACATAATAGTACTATGTAATATAGAATTTGTTTCAGATTAAAAAGAATCTTGATATTCTGTGGATGACACAGTTGAGACGATGATATAAATTTCAGTAAAATAGGCATCTTAAGGGTCGGTTGAGAGCAGGTGAAATGAAAAAAATTAATGCATTAACTGTAATATTTCAAGATATATTAGCTATTGCGTTTATAATTTATTTGTTTCTCGATTTCTTCCAACCACAGATACGAGCAAAACAAAGAGTATTTATTACCGTGCATCCGTTTGGTTCCCAAGCAGCTGTCTTGACATTGTATGATCTGCATCCTGTTGTGACAGTAACAATACTAAAATTTGCATTGATAGGATTGGCCGTTGAATTGCCAGTTGTGCTATTATTATTACTGACGCTGCGTTTCCTACGTGTTGCTGGGTTTGCAGTTGTCCCTTCAACTTCAGCAGATGGGTTGTTTTGTTTTGGTTGCAATGCCATGTAACATTTTCCAGCTGTATATGTTCCCATGGGAACAACAATTTTTAAACCTAAATCGTCTAGGTCATCGATTGTTACATCGTATGTGTAATCATATGTAGAACTAGTAGGATAGCTGTCCGATCTAAAGTAAGAAGTATAGATGACTCCCAAATTTGTAGGGATATCACCTTTTAATTTTATGTAAGTTATCGATGCATCATTACCGTCCTTGACGTCAAAAGTAAAATACATCATTTGGTCGGGATCTGCGGGATCAAGGACAGTCTCATGATCAGTAAAATGAACTATTGCTTCATTTTTCATGGAAACTTCCCGTTCCATATCCATCTCTTCGTCTTCGGAGTTCTTGGCTGATATCATGACTACTTTACTTGAAATCTTGTTGTCTCCTAATGCATGAGGCACTGGTGATTTCTTGATCACCGTGAGCTGTAAAATGCATATAATGGATCAAATA